>JAJJMC010007119.1:2018059-2074045 GCA_023531435.1 Papaver californicum | reverse complement strand
CAACCTCATCTCACTTGTTTTAGAGCATCATGCTGAGTTAGGAAGGCGTCATTTGAGATTCAGAGACATGGCACGAGATATTTTAGGTATTTACATATATTCTTCCCATGTGGTCTTCTGATTTATGGTTGGTTTTAAAAAATTTATATGGCGGTGGACTAGTCTAGGATAGTGGTCAAAATGTTAGTATGATTTTAGTGGGTCTATTCTAAAGATGAAATATAGGCTGACCATACACCATTATGATGAAAGGGACATAAAAATAATAAATAATGGCGCCTCCTGCTCGTTGCCATCGATAGGATAGGACCCTGCTTTCATGTGTGAATGTTGATGATAGTGGAAATTGAATAACGTGGGGTTCTTAATATAAATAGAAATCTGGTTTGGTTTGGATTGGTGGATGGATAGTTGTTAGGTAGGTACATCTTACGCACCTAATTTCGGACACTCTTTCGTTTTATTAATTTTGCAGACGGAAATATTGACATGATTTTATAGACACAAAGTTGGACTTAAATTTTGACACTATCGAAATGCGGCTTAATCATTTTGTTCCTTGCAATCTTTTAGTATCTTTTTTCCCTACGTTTGTTATGGTTACCGGATCCTACGACTCGAGGACTCAACTCGTACATTTATGTTCAAAATCTTGTTGTCCGATTTGAATGTGAAAATCAATCTCACCTGCCACAAACTCATTTTTATATTTTATATATATATATAGACATATATATATATACATATACATATCTTTCGATGATCGGGCAATAGAAGATGTTAATCAAGAATTTGCATTGTGTCTTTATATCAACTTCGAGAAGAGAGTCAAATAATAACACTGTTAGTGGATACCTGTGTGCCAAAATGGTAAAATCCATATACAGTAAATCAAAACATCCTTCACCGTTGGGTTGGTTTGATAACCCATTAGCAACTATGCGGGTGTCAAAATAAAAATAAAACAGAACGCTTTTCCTACTCATTGCAAAAGTAGATAGTAATTCCTGAATCGAATTGTTGGAAAATTATAAATTTGGTGTACTTTACAATTCGTCACAGTCACAAAGGCCGATAGGCTCGCAACTTCAAATCCGCGGACTGTGGGTTTTGTATGTTTTGCTCGAAAAACAGCTGCTTTCTAAACTAAGCCTAAACGCCAATTTTTAACCACTGTGATTTGAATTGGTTAGGCAGGTCCAAGATGGGCTCGATACTACGTAGGTCCGATTCAGTTGATTGTATGTTATGGTGCGGTCGTTGGTTCTAGCCTTCTCGGAGGACAGTGTATGAAGGTCAGTGCTCTAATTAATACTCTTCTTTTTATCTTTTTTATTAGAACAAAAACTATGGAAGGAATCAAACAAGTAGCGGGGCATATATAAAGCCACTATGGGAGGAGACATTGAGAGAGAGAACTCAAGTAGATAAAGTGCTGTCTGAATAGAGACGACACTCAGTTTATGGTTCACATTATTGTATAATACTTCCTCCGTTTCAGTAAAAATATTATTATCGTTTTTTTATTTTAATCTAAAAATAGGTTAAAATGAAAAAAATAATAGTAACACTTTTACTGAAACGAAGGTAGTATTATTTTTTTGATTTTTTTATCTTAGACGGTAAACAGTTTGAAGTAGTTCCCATAGAGGGATTTCACCACCATTATTGCATACTAATTCGTTTCAAAGGAGATTGAACACTCCATCCTATAATCCTTATTCTCATGAAGGCTACTTTTGATGCCCTGTTATAGTAGTGTGGATAGATTGCACTACTATCCTGGCCACCTGAGTTATCATGTCTTCAGTTTGTTTCGCCTTTATTTGTTCATACATATGTTGTTACTTTTCTTGCAGACAATTTACTTGTTATCAGATCCAGAAAATGAGACCATGAAGTTATACCATTTTGTGATAATATTTGGAGGTCTACTTCTGATATTGGCTCAAATCCCATCTTTTCATTCTTTGAGGCACATCAACCTCATTTCTTTGGTACTTTGTCTTACTTACAGCACTTGTGCCACAGCTGGTTCTATCTATGTTGGTAACCAACCTAAACACATTCACCGTTATTACAAATTTAAGCTTCATTTTCTTATATTTGTAAGTAGTGTTGACGAGTTTAATTTTCTGGTATCAACACCTAGCTACTTTACCGGGCTATTTGTGAAGCATATGCCATTGCAATGTTTTAGGTCTCAGTATCACATGATAAATTGTGATGATAACAAAATTTATTTGGTGCGTTGATAGGAAGTTCTTCAAAGGCACCGCCCAAGGACTACAGTGTAAAGGGTGATACTGTCAATAGGGTGTTTGGAGTGTTTACTGCCATTGCCATTATTGCTACCACCTTTGGGAATGGAATTATCCCTGAGATTCAGGTTTGGGTTTTTCATTTTGCATCTGTAACTAAACAGTAGTCTTATATGATCATTTCGTGCCGCAAGGTTGAGTTTAATTATATTCTTATACCTATTCTAAAACTAAATCAGCTGATATGTTTTACAGGCAACTTTAGCGCCCCCAGTAAAAGGGAAAATGTTCAAAGGGTTGTCAGTTTGTTACACTGTGGTGGTTGTTACGTTCTTTAGCGTTGGCATCTCCGGTTACTGGGCGTTCGGGAATAATGCAGGTGGGATCATCATTAATAACTTCAGGGATGACAAAGGAAACTCTTTGGTTCCGAAGTGGTTCCTCTTGATGACCAATGTCTTCATACTTTTACAACTATCAGCAGTTAGTGCGGTGAGAATCCTAGTTTTACCAGTATCTTGGGATCATTCTGCTCTGTATCTGTTTCTAGTACTTTGATGCTGATTACTCAATATTCACATTAATTTTCCTAATTGCAGGTTTACTTGCAACCCACTAACGAGTTGTTAGAGCGTAATTTTTCTGATGCAAAATGCACTGAACTCTCAGCTCGAAATGTAATCCCAAGGTTGATTTCTCGAACTCTGTCAGTTGCCATAGCAGTGACAATTGCTGCAATGCTTCCATTCTTTGGAGATATTAATGCTTTGATTGGAGCATTTGGGTTCATGCCTCTTGACTTCACGTTGCCGGTCATTTTCTTCAACTTGACATTTAGGCCGTCTAAAAAAGGGCCCGTTTTTTGGTTAAACACCACAGTAGCTGTTGTATTCTCGACACTAGCAGTTATAGCAGCTGTAGCAGCAATTCGACAGATAATTCTTGACGCCAACACTTATCGTCTGTTTGCTAATGTATAACTAACAGCTCTTCTCTACTCTGAAACCTAATCGTGTAATGTGCCTATTTTTGTGTTTTAAGGATCAATCTACATGTACGTATCCTTCGTTTCATATATGCATTATCTCTTATATTTCTTTTCATTTCTGTTTGATGATTCTGAGTTCAATGAAACCAGTAACTCAATACTCATCTCTGTAATCTAAGTCTGGGATTTTAACCTGTAATGTCAAAACCTAGGTGTGGTATTTATCCAAGATTATGCATTTTCTTATTTGCTCAAAGTAAGGAGATCTTGCTGTTTCAGAGCGCGGAGTTAAGCTCAACTAATATGATACAGAATCTACAGATACGAAACATTTCCTTGTCACCTAGTGCTTTACAGAAGCCGTTATGGACAAGAAAAAAGACTAAGGTCTGCACCGCTGAGCTACCAGAAATGGGGAGTATGAGTCCGTAGGACCTTGTGAACGTATCCACTATCCTGAAGTATTGTCCACAGGTGACATCTTCAAAATCATTGTGCACATAAATTTAATCAACCTTTTGAAAATTAAGTGTGAAAACTTTCTAATTGCCAACAAAAAGTTGGTGCCGAATCCAGTAATGGTTATTTATAATTCAAAATTATAAATGTACTCATTGATCTCTAAAAACATCTCTAGATAACCTAATATTTTATGCACTCTAATATTTTTGTTGCCACTAAAAACGCTACAAGGAAAAAAAAAAAACTAGTTGTTTTGTACTGAAAACAGTTGCGGATCCTAGAACCATAAGCTTTCTAACCCTATTACCTAAAAATCCTTGAGCTAGAAGAGTTTTTGCAGTTAAAATATTCAACTCTAAAACTCTTCTCTCTGAAAAAAAAAATTATGCAAATAAAAACCATAAGACATTTAAACAACTTAACCCCATGTCTGTTGACAATATATAAGCAGCGGAAGCATATATGCAATACACCAACTGAGTATCACCTAGATGGCCTGTTTCGCTTACAGTATTATCATGACTCAAACCCTGCCACAGAATAGCAGCTCATAAAGCAGTGTTCGGCGAGATAAAATGTACGAAATGGAACTGGAAATGAAAATGTAGTTGTTTACCTTACTATGACTATTCATCGGCCAAGCTCACATTAATGTCAGGAGATGGTTTTGCATCTGAATTGGATAAGGAGCTTGTTTCCAGATTACTAGCATTTTGCAAGGGATTGGAGTTAAAAAGTTTATGATTGTTGCTAATAATATTTTCGACTTCCCCTTGGTTTTGTTGCAATGTAGAAGTTGGTGTAGCAATGTTAGAGTGAAGATGATCATTCGGTACTGCTTGAGAGATGGGTTTTGCAGTTGTAATTACATCTGGAAAAGCTGCGACTTTAGAAGCTAATGGCGAAGGTTCATGGTAACGCTTCCTTTTCTGCACACCACCTGGAATTGGTTGCATAAAACTTCCCAGCACAACCTAGTAAGCAGTAGTATTTCAGGTATGTAATTGATCAAGGTATAACGGAAAAAAAATTGTTATAAATTCCAGCTGAGAATATGTGTCATCTGTACGCTCATAGGTCGTAACCCCGTACAGAATTGATGAAACTCTTTTTTTTTAGAACAAAATTCAAACTTTATCTGATGGCATAACTGTAGATACCCTAAAACTAGCCATGAGGCTTGGCTCATACTAGACTGCCATGTGTCATGGATCGCGGTAACTAGAAGATTGGAGCATTGTCAAGGCACGTCAGACTGAAAATCTGGGGTTACAGTAGAGAGATGTGTCATCAATCTAGAAAGGTTATGTTCTTGTAAATAGAACTGGAGAGATGTGTTGCCATTTTCGACTGTGCTAGGGATCAGAGCTAGAACTAGACATATTGAGAAAGTAACCATTGTTCATTTATCAACTTGTTTGTAAATCTACCATATTCTGAACTAAACCTATCAACACTTAGCAATCCCATTGCTCCATGGTATTCTATATATAAAGGAAATCGTCTGAAAGGGTTCCATACTAAGATACAAAGTGAACATATGTTCTTGTTTGTGGAGGATATTAAGTATCCCATGCATTTTAAATTTATAACCCAAGATATATCCATAGTCCGTACTTTAAGATTGCACAGTAGGATGATACATGCATCCACAGTCCAGATTTCAAGAAGCATCACTACCGAATCGTTGCAGTTCAGTTACAGCAAGGATGACTTACCTGGATGGGGCTAGCAGCAGTTAACAAACCAGCAACCCCTCCACCGATAACACGGCCATCAGCACCAGCCAGCGAGACACTCAACCCACCAGTTCTAGTACGTAATCCAACAACCTCATCAGTGAACGAGAAGGATCCACATAAAGATAGTATTTCGAAACGACCCTGCATCGTAAGAGATGGGTCAAAGTAATTACCCTGTCCTTCCAAAATGTTGTTTGTCTACCTAAATTGTGCAACTAAACTACATAGTAAGGGCAACTGCAGCGGTTGGAGTATACCAAAGAGCAAAGAGGAAATTTGTTTGCTCTTGAAAAAAAAAAACACAGCGGAAAAGTCGACTAAATATGATCTTATGCTCCTCTACACGAGCGTTTACCGACCAAATGCTCTTCTACACGAGCGTTTCGACCAAATGCTCTTCTACACGAGCGTTTCAAAACCAAAAGCACTCTTAGATGAGCGTTTGGACTAAAAGCTCTCTTAGAGGAGCGTCTCTAACAACAACGCTCTCCTAGATGAGCGTTACCAAACTTCAGCCGTTACAACGCTGTGACGTTTAACCCACACGCTCTTTTAATCCAGCGTTAGAGAAACGCTGTATTGAGAGAACGTTTCACGAAACGTTCTCCTACAAAACCGTTTTGTGTTTAGAACGTTCTCCTACAACAGCGTTTTGAGTTAACGTTCTCCTACAAGAGCGTCCGACTATATTTGTGTTTGGTCCAGTTGCTCGACAAAAATTGGTCGAATACTGTTCAAACACTGGACCAAATCGTATATACCCTCGCCCGTTGCGGCTCACAAAAGTGGACCAAAGAGTAAAATTGGTCTTTACTCTTTGGTCTACTCGACCGCTGCTGTTGCCCTAAGGCCTCCAAAAGGACCAAAACTTTCATGGTAAAGATGCAATCAAATAATAGAGATTAAGAGATCTTAATGATTAGACACCTCAGTACATGCACTTAAATTCAATGAATTCGCAAGAAGAGGGAAAAAAAGACTAGAGATTGAATTTGATCATTATAAATACCTCATATGTCAACATACCACCAGAAGTGCATGGCTGGCGAATGGTAACATTGGAAACAGCTCCATTTGCTGAGAGAATGCAAATTGCCCGAGGACTCTTCTGTGAAAATGCAAATATCTTTCCAGCAACATCCTAAAACAAAAACATGAACACACCAACAAGATCAGGTAACTTTAAAAATCATCTTCCAGACTAATTATGAAAACACAAAAATAAGTTTCATCAAAAATAAAAATAAAAAAGTTTTACCTCTCCTGTATTAACATTAACCACATGCGGAGTGAAGTTTGCCCCAGCAGAATTAGTTACACATTCACCTTAAAAAAAAAAAAAAAAAAAACAAACAAACAAAAAGTACAAGGATAAAAATTTTTAACAATTTGATTTGATATTAAGAAATGAAGTAAATTATTTTTTGAGGGTAAAATCCCCTCTTTTCCTCTGTTTTACCCTGTTTCTAGCTCAATTATCAATCAAAGACTAAAATCACAACAGCAATAACAAAAACAAACAAAAGATCATATTTCATTAACCATAATCTTAAGCTAAAAATAAAATTACAGAGAAAAGATAAAATAAAACTATATAAAAAATAATAATTATGGTTACCTAAAGAGGCAAGAACTTGTCGATTACTGGAACCAGGTGGTCTACCTCTACCCCTTTTATCAGCAGAGTAATTATTTGAAGCACCAGCAGGAGGAGTAAGAATAATTGGTGAAAAGAAGTTACGAGGAGAAGATGATGAGACTGAAAATGCATTAGTCATGTTTCCATCTGAGTTATACTTTCTGGGTCTCCCTCTTTTTTTCCTTTCCAATGAATTATTTTCCATTCCTCCTCCTCCTCCATTGTTATTTGCCATGGTTTTTTCCATACTCATGTTTACAGCCATGTCCATTATTTGTGGTTGTACTACAAATCCTCCTCCACCACTTACTGGTGATTCAGTTTCAGTAGTTGGTGATGACCCTGAGACTGTGCTCTCTCTCCCTTCCATGCAAAACTTTAGAGAGAAAGAAATATGGAGGTATTGAGAATGAAAAAAACAATGAAAAATCTATTAAATAGAGATTAATTATAATTATAATGGATTAGGATAAGTGAGAAATAAGAAGTGGAAGAATAGTATTTAGTTTTCAAATGAGGGAATACTCTGAAAATGGCGCCAGAAGAAACAGAGATTAAAATCTGTTTTTCATCTGAAAATGGAGAAATTTCATAAAAACTGCTCAATATTTACTACTGCAGGTGTTTTTGTTAGTAGAGAAGAAATGAGATTAACTTATAAAAAAAATATAAACCTGTTTTTAAATAACAAATTTACCCTTATTCTAGGCTTCATAATTTAGAATTAGGGTATAATACTTCTTGATCTGGGTGTATATCTCTATTCTCGAAGATTGTGAATTTAATGAATTGATTTTCTGTTCATTAGAGTGTATTATAATTTCTTTATCTTTTATCAAATCAAATAAGTGAAGTCTATTTGGAAAATGGGATTATTGAAGCACATTTTTTATAATTATGTTTTAGCCGAATGTTACGGAAAATTCTCTGTCGCACTATATATTTGTTTTTTCTGATTCATGCATTCGGTGCATATGTATCAGGAATATTTCCTGCTTCAATTAATATTGACAAATCCGCCTTTAATTTTTTATTTAATATAATCTTTTGTAAGATTTTATTTTCAAAACAATAATATTAATTTTAATGTAAAAGTTTTACCATATCAATTTTTGCTTTATAATAATTCTAAAAATATATATTTACGTAGTAAAATAAATCATAACTATAATATTAAATTATAAAGATCTTAGTTAACAAAATAAAACAAAAAAAAAATCTAAATAAATTATATGATATTCAATAATTCTTCTTTTACATAATAATATAAACCAATATTTGATAAAAATAAAAATATTTAGAGAATATTTTTTTAACTTTCACATTTAGTCAACTACTTCCTCCATACCCCATACATAGGCGGAGTGGATTAATGGTCTTAGATTAAGAAAGTTATTTTGAATTCATAATCTTTTATGTTTTTTATATTTTATCTTTTATTATATTTATAACATAATTATCCTGGTACCATAAATAAAAATATATGTAAAAAAAATTATCTTAAAAATAGGATTTCACCTAAATAATGGGATAAAAAAAATAAAAATTACGCCTATACACGGGTACGGAGAGAATAAGAATTTAAAATGAAACATGTTTATAAATTTCATTAAGAGCTGGAGAAGAAAAGCCCATAGGATTATTGAGAACAATACAAGGTTAATATTGCAAAATTTTCTGTGAACTTGTTAAACAGATTCACGAAAAAGGTTAGAATTTTATATTGACAATTGAGTGTGGGAATGGTGAAGTGAGTACACAACTCCCGATGCACATCCAGTCAACTGTAAGTTGTGCTGTATAAAACAAGAATTAGCACTTAAATGTAACAGGTTTATTGAAATTAGGTTATAAAAACTTGTTCAAATCCCTAAATTCCTTATTACAGAAAAAAAAAAGTAGTAATAAATAAAGAAAACCAATGGGTACTAGAAAAACAATTATTAAAAAAATTGAAACAGTGAAAAAATTAAAGAGAAATCAAATTCCTGCCAAAGCAAACTGCGGTTTAAAAGTTGTCGGGAAGACCGTTGACGGCCTAGACTTCTTTTTTCCGTACGAAAAGAAAAAGGATAATTTATTCGATTAATTAAAGAAGAATTAAACCAAAAAAATTATATCAAATTATAGAATTAGCCACAATGTACAAAGTTGACTTGTGCTTTCGAGTGCTATCATTAGGATTTGGTGGATAATTTGGCGCCAAATGGAATGATATAGATCTTAACGGTAAATGCCTATCTTAACGGTCATGGACCAAGAGCAATATAGATGTCGTTCCATGGATTAAAATACGGAGGTATACCGGTACTAATATGGGTCTCGGAATAGTCAATCGCTCCCAAAGTATGAAGCACTTCAACAACAAAAAAGGTGATGCCTCTGCTATCACCTTGCGCTTGTACCAAAGGTATAGGGTTCAAACTAAGACTGTCAATGGGTCTATTTTCTCCTCGGTATTATTGGACAAGGAATCAGACCAGTTTATAATAGTCGCATCTGATTTCAAACAGTTTAAGATCTGGTTTTTAAACTGGTGGTCCCGGGTTTGGTAAAATATTCCGGATACCTATCGGATCCGGTATTCATTGGGATTTTAAAAACAAATAAAATCCTACTTAAATATGATTTATCTATTTCGTTTTGGTTCAAATCTAATATATTTACTCAGAAAATTATTGTTATTTCTTGATTAATGTTCTAATTGATGACTAAATCTTAAACAAAAAAAATATATTATAGAAATCTAATATCAAACTAACAAACTCTTGGATTTTAACTAAAAACATTTTATGAAAAAATAAGAGGAAAATACCCGGGTACTTGATACCCGACGGGTAGATTCAGGTAAGATCCTAAATTTTATCATTTCCTAACAGTTCTACCCGTCGCTTGTCAAATGCACTAATGGGTCCAATATTATAACCCGGACCCGAATCACCTATATTATGATCCTAAATGTGTTACAACTAAGCTCCCATATTTAAGACCCTACGGTGCAATTCATTCATGAACTTGTAGTGCGATTTATTCCTGAACCTGCAATGCATTTTATTTCTGAACCTGCAATGCTGATTCTAAAACACATAATTCATTCTCATTATGGAATACATACATTCTCATTCAAGCAACACAAGTAATTCATTCATAATTCTCTCAGTGTATTTACTTTATTAGTTTAGTTAATTTTATTTGTCTCATTCTTAATTCTAAAAATCCCAAAAATATTGTTTCTGGTTAGTCACTTAGAGATATTGATTACAGTATTGTCCCCTCTCCCTGTGGGTTCTGCTGATAGGGTTTTTCCAAATCCTATCAACAGACTTTTGGTGTCATTGAGCGTTGAGCTTTGATGATGCTAGTCGTGGGAATTTAAGTAAGTTTGATATTCAGTATTAACGTTCATTACCAAATGTTGGCATTTGAGTTAGCTCAGCTGAGAGGCTCATCAATTTCTTAAGAGGTATGACAGTCTTGGTGATTCTGACGAAGGGGTTATCATAAACTTAATGGACCTGATTTTGAAGAGACATATAAACAAAGGTTAAGACCACCACTGTTAGATGTATTCTGAGTTTAGCTATGAGTAATGGGTGGGCGATGAGACAACCAAATTTTTCAAAAAAAAATCAAGGGTTCTTAACTGAAGCTGCATACATGGAAAAACCACTTGGATTTGTATCATCGCAGTTTCCTTCTAATGATTGTCATTTCCAAAGATCCTTTTATGGCCTTAAACAAAATATAAGAGCTTGGTAGATTCAGTGGATTTCTTATTCAAAGTGGTTTTATGAAATCTGCATATGACAACTCTATGTTTCACTATATATACAAGATATAGTGTCGGAATGATTCTTCTTGTTTAGGTATAGGCAACATTATATTGGCGGGTAACTTTGATAAGATTATATATTCGTATTCGTTCATTTCAAGATGAGTTTTCAATGAAGTATTTAGGGCTTTTAAATTATTTCTTAGGTATTAAAATTGTCATAAACTCTCAGTCTCACCCTTTATTGATGACTCAGAACAAATACACCTTAGACTTACTTAAAAAATATGATATAAATAAATACAAACGATGTAAAACACTTATCGCACAAGGCATAAAGTTCTCTCTTTTTGTATATTACTTCCATATAGTATTCATTACAGGTCTTTGGTTGGGGAATTACAATGTTTGACTTTAGTAAGACTTGGCATAATCTTTTATGCTAATTATGTTTCCATTTTATGCATCAACCTACTGATCTTCAACTACGACTTGCAAAACGTATTGTAAGGTACTTAAAATTCCTTGGATCTGATATTATTATTCGGTGATTGTTCAAAGTTCAGTACATATCATGATAGTGATTGGGCAAGCTGTGTTGATACGAGGAAATCAATTATTAGGTAAAGCATTTTTCTAGGTGATAACTGTGTTGATACGAGGAAATCAATTATTGGATATTGCATTTTTCTAGGTGATAATCCTATTTCTTAGTCCTCTAAGAAGCAACCTACAATCTATAAATATTCAATAGAAACATAATACAAAGCATTGGTTGTTGTAGCTTCTAAAATTCAGTGGACTTCATATCTTCTTTTGGAATTTAAAGTTCATTTTACTACACCTTGTATTGTCTTCTGTGAAAATTTGAGTGTTGGCAGTTTTGCTTCCAATCCAATGTTTTATGCACGCACGAAACATACTGAAGTAGACTATCCTACCATTAATGCAAAAGTTTGCTAAAGGTTGAGTATATTCCCATACTTCAGGAAATTGAATACCAATTCACTGAGTTGTTATTTAATTTACAATGAAAAATGATCCACTTCACTACTGTTTATTTTAATGGGGTGTTGGACATTATGATTACTTACTATGCTTATGCGCGTGGTTTCTTCTCCAATTACATGTAGCGATGTATTATCTTTATTCCTAAATACGTTTGTACATATAACTGAAGAAAAAACCATGTAAGCATAGTAATGATGGTCATGGAAGAATGAAAAAACACAAATGAATAATGATCTTTAGCTCATCTAATTCCCCCTAATGATAGACACTCATCTCCGACCTGTAAATCTTAAACAACTTATGATACAAGGTGGATATGGAAAATAAAGCTTTCAGCCTACGGACCCCTAATTAATAAAGTGTCTGTTATTCTGAGTCATTATATAAAATGGTATCTCCGTTAGTTGTTTCGCCTTGCCCCACTAAAAATGGTTAAAATCGTTGATTTAGTCAATGATACATGTTAAAGTTAGCATAATATCCTTATTAATCTATCCGTTTTATCTTCCTCCTTCTTCCACCTTACAACACATTTTCGTTCAGTTTATGTGTCTGATTATGATCTTTCTAATTCATTTTTAGTGTGTTTGTAAATACATGTTATGTAATCAAATAATTATTCCTTTTTAAACTATGAAGAGATAACCATTGATTCTATCATGACTAAAGAATCATCAAAAACATCGGCAATAACGAGACCGAGACAATAAGGTGGGTTTTTGTTTGATATGAGTTGGAATCAAAGAAAATAAATCGAAATTTAAAAGACAATGAGATTATTGTTGATATAAGTATAAAAAGGATGAACAACATTGGTAGGAATGAAGATGAACAACATCAGCAGAATTTGGGATGTCCATTTTATTTAAAAAATTCTTTTTAAATCATAATTGTTTGATGTGACTGTTTGATGGTTAATAAATCAAATTCGTAACTATTAATTTGAAATTCCATCGTATCCATATTTATTTGAACTTAAATTCATCAATTAAGTTTCTAAATGTTAATTTGGGGGTTTTCCTTAACTACGGTTCTTGAAAAATTTGGGGATTTAATCGTATATGAACTATTTTGTTAATTCATAAAGTGGGTAGTTATATTTATCGTAATTGAGGATTCTTCCTTTTTTTTTTTCAATTGATTCAGTTTTGAAATTGGATTCTAATTTATGAAAGCCATTTCAATCTTCTTTGTTTAAAACTATCAGACCCCACCATTTCTTGACCTATTTCTCAATCTCATGTGGCAACAACAACATCAATTCTTTTGTCTTTTCTAGCCGGTAAAACAATCCATTCTCACCTGATTCAGACTGATGCTTTGTTGTTGATTGTTTGTAATGAATGGTTTAAGATCGATAAATATTTAGTTTTTGTGATTGTTTAGGATAATGAGTTTGTGTTATATATATATACTTTGAATGCAGGAAGGAGATGTGAAAAATCAATCACACATCTATCCATTGGTAGTTTCACACACTCAATATTTATGTAGAACTGTCTAAATGATGTTCTTCATTTGGTCTGAGTCATCAAGTTGGCTCGAAAACGACTCATGACACTAACTCGACCTAGCCAGTCCATGAGAGGGGTTTAAATTTCTTTTACTATGTACGATAACTGACATGTAAGAAGTTAACAGTCGTTATTCATTTTTTCTAAAAAACGGGACAAAAAAGATCAAACTCGGCTATTTTATATAATGGCTCAGAAAAATTGTCATTTTGTTGATTATAATTCAAAAAGTTAGCCTATTTACAAAAAAAGCCCAAATAAAAAATGCTCTAAAACAATAAAAAATATTTTAATAAGATAAAAGGGTATAAATAGAATTATCTTAGTAATTATTGAAAAAAAAGAATCATTTAATATTTAATTGTTTCAATTCCAAAAGCAAATTACAAACCAAGGTCAAAATGTATAACTAATGCCTAATTAAATTGCCATTCGAATTAGATTTATTGACACTTGCATTTTCATATAAGAATCACATCCATGAAAATCTAGTAGCTAATTTTTGAGGGCAGTGATATAAATACAATCAATCCAAAAAATTAAATAAACTAATAACTACAAAAAAGAAAAAACAATTTAATTAAGGTGAAGCGCTATATTAGAAATTAGGATTATACAGTCTACACGTTCAAGCTGATTGCCCCATGAGTCTAATTTTGTATATGTTATGTAGTAATTGTAAACGTTTCATTTTTATCTTTTGATTTGGCGATATGTAACGAGGGATAAAGTTCTTACCACGTACGGTAGTGAGATTATTTTTAACTACTTAACCAATTAAATGAGTATGTTGTAACCTGACATCAGCTCAAAACGGTTTACACGCCACCCTGTAATACCAGATCATCAATATAAATCAGCCACGTCATCAAAGGTCGCTAGATCATCAATACGAATCAGCCACATCATCAAAGGTCGCTAGATCATCAATACGAATCAGCCACATCATCAAAGGTCGCTCATAAGGCACGCGTGAAACTGACCCACATAGGAACAGTTGATTTCAAAAGAAAATGTCTCATTTTCAACAGACATAGTGACCTCACTTTGAGTGCTCTTTTTATATTTTAATCAGGAAGAAAATGAAATTATTAAACTCCTTAATTCATTTAATTCATTTAATCCATTTAACTTAAAGTAGAAGGAAGCGAAATTAAAGAAAATTGTGGAGTGGGAAAATAAAAAGAGATTCTCAAGTGATAGATCATGTGGTAGGATTTTTTCTAGGGTTTTGAAGGGCCACATATAAATCTTAAGTAAGCATTTCATGAATTTTCCCAAGTATTTCAACCCATTAAAAGAATGTACAATGCAACTAGGTCTAGGAGGGAAAAAAAAGGAAACCTGCAAGACTAATTAGATCTAAACACAAAAGAGAAAGAAGGTAAAAAATGAAAGAGATAAAGCTGCAAAAGAGGTGATTAAAGTAGAGATACAAAACGAAAAACACACTTGTTTTCTTCCTTCTCATCTTTTCGAGCGCACTTTCCATGTGAGTTTTGACTGCACAAAACATCTAACACAAACCTAAATTAATGAGATAAAACTGACTAGGCTGTACTTTGATTTGCAAATAGATCTTACTCTTCTTTTCCCGTTTGTGCATTAATAATGTATCTGTGTGATAATAGAACAAGGGAATTGAAATTTTTGATGAATGTTGTTTTCCTCTACACTGCAAAAATAAACATGAAGGCTCAAGGCTCATCATTTATATGACCATGGAGTTTTTGCCAATGCGTAGCAGCCTTTTCTTTTGTTCGAAAAGACCAGATATGTGTTTTTGATTCCTCTCGGGCTTTTAGGATTTCCTGTGGTTTAGAAGACAAAAATTATTACTTTCTAACAAGACGATGTTAGAGATAACATTATAGTCTAAGTAAGAGTAAAATCTAGCAGGAGACATTTAAAGCTGGAAAAGGAAAATGAAGACAGCGATAACATAATCTGCTTCTGCAACAACGATTAAAGCAGAGAATACCCATCTAATAGCCTCAATGGGAAATCAGAATAAGGATAATAATAATTCTAAAAGATGAGGGAATGGTTAAAATAAGAAGCGAACAACAAATGGGTTCTCCCAATACTTAATATCCAGATTTGAATATGTGACACATAGTTTGGCCTAGGTTAGTGACCATGTTAAGGTAGTTTTAACTTTGAGCAACTTAATCAGGATAAGAAAAGAGAGGCACCAAGCACCCTCCACAGGAACATACATGGCACCTACTGTTATGGCTGATGCTTACACATATAGACAACCTAGAACTACAAGGATTACACCCTTTCATACATGTGAAACAAACTGTTCTAAAAGAAGGTGAGGTAGATGTTCAAGGACCAAAACTGCAAATTATAACAACACATAGAACAGGCAGTAGGCATTATTAATTATGGTATGAACCCAAAACTTCCTATATGCAAATTGTTGCAACAAAAAATACTGCTTAAATATGAATCTGACACATTAGCATGATCATAGTTGTCAGTGCAAAACGTCAGTACACTAAATACACAATCCAACTACTTTATACCTTAGATTGTACAAACTATTAACATGAATGCCACTAGCGTATGTAGCTGCAAACAAATCTTCAGCCATTAGAAACATGCTTTATAAGGGTGAAACAAGAGAGAAGAGGGGAATATTAAACACCAACCTCTACCACAGAAGCTGGTTTTGTTTTCAGACTGAGACAATCAAGAAGAGCATTCCACTTCTGAAAGCAGTTATCAAAAGTTCCAAGCCTGTAATATTGTTGCATCTGGTAAACAGGAGCTGCCAAATGTAAACACCAAATCAGTAACATCCAGTAGTATGTAAATACCAACATCTAGAACCAACAGAGCATAGAACAAAACCTAGTAACTATGTTAACGATGCAACATGGTCATCCTCACAGAAAGACATCAACTCGATAGTAAGCAACTAGACAACAGTGTTTTAACGAATGCTAATTTCCTAGCGAGGCTGTAAGAAGACATCTATTTCGCCTTGTCTCAATTGTAATAAATACTGCTGAAACTAATTTACTGCAAGTTTTGGCAGTTAGTTCAAGGTCTTCAATACCAATCTTGCTTAGATAAGTTGTAAACAAGTTCAGTATCTCGAGCTCTATGTTGTGCAGGGAAACCTTCTGGGGATGTCTACCGTCCTCTGTCGCGCTCTCTTCCAGAAACAGGATTTTCAGAGCTCTGTCAAGCAAACAGGAAACAAGAAGCTGAGTGATGCATGTCAAAATATTGCTATTACCTCACATAAATTTCTAAAACCAGTAGCTTTATGAAATATACGGATGTTCCAATATCAAGATGGTTCAGTAATGTACATCAAATATTTAGATCGCCTTTAACTAATATAAATGAAGCATGACAACATTGACTCTGTTTCTTATAAATGTTGAAAAAAATGTGAATACCACAAGCAATGTCAACTTACAACTACCATGATATGGCAGTGAGACCCACTGTCCAAATCACCCTTAAGGGTTTATCAATTCCAGCATGTAAGGTTTTTAAATGCCAAGTCACTGAAGTTGTGAATGATAATTGATTTTGTTAAATTACTTAGCACCTCTCTTCTCATGTCTACAGGAGTGAATTCAGAGCACCTAGGAAGTAGATCACCAAATATGCAGCACAAGTTTGTATTTAAGAGCAAGAGCAAGGTATTTATGGAAATTAACCAATACAGAAAAGCAATATTCAAATGGAGGTGTTCATTAACAGGAGAAAATAGACAAAACCGATGGATAAGATATACACAAAAGGAATATTTTAGCAATGAGATTTTAATTAATTCTGGTGGGGGTAAATCACAAAACCATTTAGCTCGCTTTCGGATGAAGTTCTTCTCCCTCAACCACAATATATCCATCGTGATTTCACTCAACAGAAATACTAGAACTAAGTAGAAGCATGAAGCACAAATGCATCAGCAGATCATCTGTCCAAATTCTGCTGATATTGCCATCAGAAGCATGAAGCACAAATGCATCAGCAGATAAGAGGTCATAATTCTGCTGATATTGCTATCATTGGTTCTGTAGCTTATTGGATTACATAACAAATAGAAAAATAAAAATAAAATGGCATGAACCAAATATGTAACTTATAGTAAAGAGCAGGATACAGAAATAGAAGTTAAAAACCTGTATAATAAGCATGGAAGAAACACCGCCCATAAACATTTCCTACTACTACTACAAGCACATCACTCACCATCAATCACCATCCCTCCACCAAAACCACCACTGACACCTCTAAGATTCCTCACCAACATCAAGATGATCAACACTGCCACTACAACCATATCGACATTATTGTCATCATGAACACTATCCACCATCAATTCACTAGAAGTAAGCATTTTCTTATTTTGTTTCTCCTAATCTTTATGCACTCACTCAGTGTACTCAGCTTAAAACATGAATTCTAGAGAATCTTTTATCTAAATGAAGTAAGGCATGTTTTGTAAGCAAAACTAATTCCATTAATCAAACATATTCGATCAAAATTCAAAAAACAAAATTGCACTCAGAGTAATTATCAAGAAACTACACACCTGCAAGTACGCTTAATATATAAAAGTCCATCAGTAGAAAGGCCTGAGTGTTTAACGAGCATAAGAGTATGAAGCTGAATGCTATGAGATTCACCAACAATCTCAAGAACTTTATCCGTAATAATCATCCTTTGAAAATGAAGTGACTTCAAACATTTGAAAGACCGAGAAATCTCTTAAACCCATATACCAATATATCCGCCCCAATCATCTGCAATAAGATTAAACATTGATGCCCTAGATTTACCCTTCTTTTCGGTGACTCCAAAGTGAAGACCTTTTACTGAGTCGGTTCAGTGTAGTCGTATAACAATACACAGTGGTAAGTCTATGCACTAAAAGCATCTGTATGATTCCATTTCTTACATGGCAGACATATCAAATCCTTATGTCTAGCATCATCTATTTGACCCATTATACATTCTAACACAACAATGTATAATATATTGCTAATATCCCTCTGTTCATGTAGATCCACTATCCAAATCTTTCAAACTTCAATACATATATAGAAACCTATATGAAATCTGCCAAAATATTGAAACAAACAATTGATTCTTGAAATAGCCCAAAAAAGCAAGACCCCCAAATCTACCATTGTTATTGACTTAACTTAATAACCAACTATATCAACCAAATGAAACAACTACAATCACTAACCAATCAAGTTATGTTAAAAAAAACTCAAAATTCAAAATCACAAGAAAAACCAGCAATAGCTTCTCCTCCTCCTCCTCCAGCTACTAAAGCTATGTTTCTGAAGCTCTTAGATTACTTAAAGCAAGTTTGCAAAAAACTGCTCGACTATTAGTAGAAGCCAATCTTATCGAGCTGAATCCCTAAACGAAAATTGTATCAATTAGTTGCAAAATTCATCATTTCACTAATTGGTTGAATCGAAGAAGACTCAACTATAAGTATACCTCCTACGAGAATATCATATGGGGGGTTTTGAACTTATTGTTGGGTTTCTTGAAGTATTATAACAATTCCATGCCCAAATATACGTTTCGATTACCTTAAAAATGAATATTTTCACAAGTATAAGGTTTCTAGGTCAGGAAATAAATAAAGTCCCACAGAGAGAAAAGAAAGGTTAAAAATCCATATTTTTAACTGAAGAAATGGGGAATTCAGAAAGCGACTTACAGTAGCAGAATCCGAGGGCATCGAAGAATTTTATGCATGATAATTTCGGATGAGATTTTATTTCTTCTTCTTCACCGTCTTTCCTCTCCATCTCCATCGCCATCTCCCCCTCCCTCTTCTCTCTCACAGTCTTTGCTTTCTCTCTGTAGAGTTAATAATTTAAGATTTTTACCCAGATTTGGCATGGGCACCGCAGTGATTTCGTAGAAATAGCTGGTATATATTCGCGGTTGATTATAGTGGGAATTTTTAAAATTCTCTAATAATGTAAAAAGTAGGCCAGTAGCAAAATTTATACTCTACAACCATTTGCTCTTGCAAAAATTGTATCGCCAGATGATATTAGTGAAGACTTTAGCAAATTTCGGTAAACCAAAAGTAGCAAAATTTATACTCTACAACCATTTGCTCTTGCAAAAATTGTATCGCCAGATGATACTAGTGAAGACTTTAGCAAATTTCGGTAAACCATTTGGTTTACCGAAACAAAACTTTTATCGTTCTTTCTGCGGATATAATAATGAATATAAATTATCAAGAATTACAATGTGAAGGTCAAGCCATTCAACTCTAAACAAGTTTACAAAAAATGTATACATTTCTCTATAGACGCCACCATTTGCCTGGCAAAATAGAGCTTGAGCAGTAGGGTACAATGTCAAAGATCAAAAATGGGTAATCCTTGCTCTGCTGTGAAAACCACTTTGCTTTGCATGTTTATATTTTCTTTTGGTACAACCATAGGGGGGATCTCAGTTACTCTTAATACTGCTTGGCACAAGATATAGCAGAACCTCATGATAGGTTTTGTACACTCCTGCTCTGCAACATTCCAAGAAAATCAGCCTCGAAGAAGGAACTGCAAGGGTGCCGAAATCAACCAAAATTTCTCAAGCTTGGAAGGATTTCTGACAGTCCCCTCCTATTCACCAAGTAAAATCTAGATATCAACTTTGGTTTATCCATGGTTTCAGGTGAAAAGCATTTTCAATTCCTCTATACGAGCAGTACGAACTTCTTGATCAGTTAGAGCACCAGCAATCATACGTTGTTTACGTGCCTGCACTGCTTCCATTCTTTCCTCAACCGTTCCCTATTCATCATCATTATCATCCGCAAGATTAACCATAAATCAATAAGTGACCACAACCACAGCACCACACATATGTCAAAAGGTTTGACATGAAGAACATACCTTCACAATGAACCGTCTGATAGTTACATTTTTGGTCTGACCTATGCGATGAATTCGCATGACAGCTTGTTCCTCGACTGCAGGATTCCACCAAGGATCCTGCAAATAGAAATGAAAGACACTGTGGCTTATGGACTTGTATTTTTAATCAATAGTCTATAACAAAGAGAAACAGAAAACATGGTAGATGGTTCAGATGTGAGTAAAAACAGGTTCACAGATCTAACTATCTCCTACTAGACCTAACACGGTACTAAATCGGGACCGAAAGATGCAACACATACCAAAATTAACAAAGATAAAAATACAATTGAAACATACTAAAACGAAGGCGTTTGACGCTGCTGTTACATTTATTCCAACTCCGCCAGCCTTCAGTGACATCAACAATACCTGCAGCAAGCATAATCAGAGTTCAAATTTCAACTCAACCACAACTTTCTTTTGAAGATATATAAATAAATTAGACATGGTTTCGTAGAGTACCATTATATCATTTTCCTCTGAAAATTGCTTTATCACTTTCTCTCGCTGTTGCTGACTTAGAGTCCCGTCCAAGCGAACAAAAGAAATATTACTCCTGCAGACAAAAAGATAGCAACAAAATGAGAAATTAAGAAATCGAATATAGTTAAGTGCAAGATGCAGTATGCAGTATGCAGGTAGGTGCGACCTAAGTCCCAAGAGGTGTCCGTAAGAAATATAGCACGTCTATTATCAAGATATTCAGTCATTTCCCTTGAAGGCTTGCAGAGATATTACCAGCTGTGCCGATGAACCAATGAATGATGGAGTGATAAAAATGTCAAAGTCAACAGCAACCACAAGGCAGTTAAATCCTTTTAGTTACACTTGCAGACTTAAGGACTTCATGCTTTATTAATTAGTCAACACAAAGCACTATCAAAACAAAGAACCATTACTATTACTTTTTCTGATTTGATAAGTGAACACAAATTGATAAACCCTTTTCCAACTTTTAAGCAGCAAAGACCACTACCTGGAAAGAGGAATCTGCAAAAGGTCCAAGAAGGAAGTCCACTGGCTAAAAACAATACTCTTGGAGCCAGATGCACGCAGATTTTCCAGTTCACGCAAAAGGATCACTACTTTCGACGATTCCACCCAATTTTTCTCAATATCGATCTGGAAGCGACTATCGGTTGGAGCAGTAATAAGACCTTGCTTGTTAACAGTCTTCCTGAGTATATTAACAAACTGATGTTGTCACATTATCCATGAGAGTATGTTCACCGCAAGAATATCACAAAGTGAGCTTCAAAATGGTCAACTTAATGCATGAGAACAATTCATAGAAAAGTACTTAAGATACCTACAAACAGGACAAAGACCAGAAGTATGGTTTCGCCAACTGGACAAAAGACATTCCCGGCACAATCGATGAGCACAAGGTGTCAACACAGCATCTTCAAAAGCTTCAAGACATATTGGACACTCTCCTTTGTCTCCCTTGCGTAGCTCTTCCACCACCTCCTGAATATAAGCCCTTGACGGTGCATCAGGAGATTCCCCTTGTACTGCATCCGGACCACCTCTCAGGAAACGTTTGGCGAGCTTATTCAGATCTGAGTATTCTTGAGTATCACCACGACTTAATCATCAAAAGAAACCCACATTAAATATCATAATCACGGTTAAGGGTATAATAGATCAAGAGAAAGCAAGACGCAACCCACTCATGTTTATTACCAATCAGTCATATTTATATCCTACAGTAACTAGGTCCAGTATCATTTGATCACTCGAGTCAATGGAGTCAATGACAATACTGGGCAGAGTGCTCCTATCCAAGAATCAGAACCATGAGGAAATTCATCCTAAGTAGATCCTGATCCCATGATATCTAAACTGAACCTTTACCTTTCCCACAAATATCAGAATTATAATCGAATAGCTAAGCTTGCCTAACAGAACACACTTAGCTAAAGCATGGTATACTTAAGCAGACCTCATCACAAGAAATGGATGGTCACAACATTGTCGAAGACGCAAAAGCAACTCCAAAATGGATGCATAATTATGCAGAACCCGCCCTTGCTCAACAAACTGGTCAAACTTCACCTGAAAGGGAATCGATTCAAAAATTGACAAAATTTAGCAAGTGATAGTAAAATATAATAAACACTACAGTTCTATCACCAACAATATGTTCTTGGTAGACAGTTCTTATGCTTGAACAATATACACACCTTTGATCTTTTAAACAAAGCATCATAAAAATCTTTTTCAGCTGCGGTAAGTTCACAGTAGATCACCTGAACATCTGCTGGAGGGAGAACAAGAATCGGTCTACAACAGATACAAGTATTAGCAACAAAGCAAGTGACGAAGGACATAAAACGGTATTAGATATGTGACTAGTTATCTTACTTGCCCTCTCTGTCTGTGCTGGACTTTGTTCTCCTCAACATGATTGGACTTAAAATGGATTGGACCAACTTCAACCCTCGTTCATCACCCTCCTCATAGGGCTTTTGAACCAATTTATTCCATCTAATATATAAGAGAAACACACAAACAAGTAAATACCAACAGCAATGGAAAACTGAAAATAACATGGGATGTACCTGCATCCCAGAACTTGAAAGCAGCAGAATGTAACTTACTGAAGCAAAAGTAACAGAACTTACATTCCCCAGTTACCCCAAGGCTCTACCCTCAAGAACCGAAGAAGGCTGTAGATATCCTCCAAGTTATTCTGCCATACATAAATTAGTCAGAAAAAAAATATAAAACAAAGATATGTGGCCCCAAGAATAAAGTTTTGCTTTATCCTAAGTAATCCAACACCATGCAACAACATTACTTTGAAAGATCACCTGGATAGGGGTCCCAGTTAGACACCATCGACAATCAGCAGTTAAAGCAGCTGCTGAAACAGAAACTTGGCTCTTAAAAGATTTTATCGTATGAGCTTCATCAAGCACAATTCTGAACCATCGGACTGAATATAATCCACCATTTTCTTCACCCTGGTACAAGTAAGAAACAGATGTCTGAAAATAAGAATTCCTTCAGTTTCTATCATATAGTAAATGCACAAGTAAGTGAACGTAAAAACAAGATTAAGCATTTGAAAATGCCTCGGCTGAAAACTCTGAAGCTAATACGCCGTAAGTAGTAAGAACAACATCATTCTGCGCCAGTTGCTTTGCATCTTTTGGTCTATTTTGTCCATAATGAACATAAATAGACAAAGATCCAGATTTGCTATGAGTCTCGATTTCTGCCTGAAATTCAACAGCATGACATTAGAACCTTGACATGGATTAAATCGCAGATCTTAAGTCCAGCACTCTGCACTGACAAGATTGTAAAGAAACTAATATGAGACAAACATAAAGATAACTAGAAACAAAATAACCTGTTCAAAGATACAAGAGTCAACTTCTCACCTTCCACTGCCCTAGAAGGGTCATGGGGCAAACAATCAAACTCCCACCACCGATAAGGGATGTCTTGGATTTCATAAGTTTATCAAAACCAGAGAACTTTTTAACTGTCTGTGTAGAACTTGGAGATTGATCCGACCATCTACTTACACTAGTTTCACCAGAATCCTGGACCGAGAGGTGACAATTTGATAATCCACCTCTCCCAGGGTGTGCAAGAAGCAGTGCTATGGTCATAATGGTCTTCCCAAGACCCATGGCATCTGCCAAGATCTGAAAATGGATGATCAAGACAAAACTTGGCAATTAGTTACTAAACACATCTAAAAGATAAAATTGTTATTTGCGGATATAAATAGAATCATGCCACATACACCTCCTCTTGACATTTGTAGAGTGCTGGGAAATTCTGTTGTACCATCACCTGAAAACGAATTCAAATAGACAACAAGCTCCCTCCTACAAGTTACAGATAAAGCATGTTATGAACTCTACTGGAGGAGCATAAACCAAAGATCCAAAGCATATTTAGCATTCCAATATACTTGTCTGCAAGACGATAAGCATCCCAACATGGGTGGAGGGTGGTAGAGGCCTTCTCCACACATCCCCCCTTTTCCAGCTGGATCATCCAACCAAGAGCTTGTTTCTGGTAGGACCGCAGATCACACTGAAGGGTAGTTGGGGGATCTATTTCCTACGTTGAGAAACAAGCAAGGAGCATTACTTTCTAGTATTCAAATGCATGTGAATTTTCATGATAGAAAAGTTGAAGTATTTTGTCCATGATAATACCTCTAGCTGAGAGCTGTCCCCTGTCCCAACGAGATTATCCAGATCTGAATCTGAAACAGATCCATGCTCATTTTCATCTTCACTTCCTTGGAGAGATGGCTTCTTAGATTTGTCATTGTTTAATATTGATGTTTGTGATCCAGAACTATCCTGCTCGAGTACTGCTGTTGATTATAACCCAGTCTAGACAATATTAAAAAATAAAAAAGAGTTGTGTTTATACCTTCAAGTTTAATGGTCGCTTTCTAGTATAAAGATCCTCGGGAGTGAGCTCTGCCTAATTATAAATGAGGACACCAATCGGTTACGAAGTAGAGAGATAAACGCAAGGGCCAAGTGAAAAGAAATGAACTAGTGAGTAGCATCCTTCGTCACCTTCAATAAATAAAAAATGAGCAGCATCCTTAACAGATGAAAAAATCCAACCATGTCCTCTGTGTGATGGATTATTACAGCATAAAGTGTTTTTATCGGGATAATTCAACCTTCTTTCACAGAGTGAACCTCAGAATGTTTAGAAAGGCAAGTTTCAGGTACACCATGTTTTTAGAATATAAGTTGGAGTCTGGATTGGCAGGCTAATGTCTGTATAAAAATAACTAATTAGAGTATATGAAATCCCAAATCAAGGATGATTTCAACCTAGTGAAGGTGATGCAGAGCATATAGATAAACTAATTACTGAAAAAAACGGATAAAACACGTAGTTGGATAATTGTTTGGGCTTAACCAAGTCAAAGTAGACTTGGAATATTTAGAACAAAGTCAAATGAAACTTAAACCGGTATAATGCAAATGAAACAAAAGCACATTCAGCAAGCACACGAGAAAATGAAAAAGCTTACCTTCTTAAAAGGGGTCAATCCTAGCAACCTAAACAAGTTTGGAAGAGGATGAACAACCGATTCCTCCGTAGAAGTGCGGATTGCCTTGAGTGAAGTCTGGTGACACTTACGAAACATTGAACTGTTGATATACACACTGGTGGATAGAGATAACAAATATTTGTTAATTTTGCATTATACCCCACAAAAATCACCATAATGGTTTACAAGCTTTGTTACCTGACAGACAAAAGAATAGAGTCCATGATGGCAAGAACATCCGGAGCAAATTTACAGTGTCCCTTGATCCGAACCTTCTTATCTTTCACTAATGGAAAGAGACAACGGGCCCACTCATTCGGAATGCGACCAATCTACAACATGAACATCCCCCATTTACTCGTTCAAGACAAATTAACTATCCATGGTAATACTAACAATCACATGTTGCTATAGCTCAATTTAATAAAAAGGTACAGTTAAATAAATAGCAAGGGTCAACAAGGATCAAGACTCAAGATTATATCACCGCCACTCCCGTTAGTAGAAATCATCAACATGATAAGATCTTAGACTTGGACTCCATAATAACCAATAGCTCTAAGATTTTGATTGAAGATGCCACTAACATTATTATATAGCAGTAGTCATGGGATTAAGAGGTAGTCTTATACAACCAAATCTCCAATGGATAACAGTGACAACAAAGAGAAAGATTTAAAAGCAAACCTCTCCAGAATCTTTTGTTGAAAATCTTACAATCTCTGAGCAAGCAGACGCTGTTTGTTTTCCTTTACCGAAACCCTTACTTGTCGAAGAGGAGGAAGGGGAATTCTGTTTCTTGAAAGGAAATGAAAACTCTACTTCTTCCCCTACTTTGAGTTTTCTTCCTTTGCATGTAGATAACCCAGCAAGTTCAGTACTACCAATCAACCACCATTCACTTCCATCACCAAACTTCAATTTCTTACCTACATGAGAATCATTCACATTACTGCTCTCAGAAATTAAATTAGGGTTTTTAATCACATCAGTTTCTAACAAATTAGGTTTCACTACAACATTAGTAGTTCTAAACTCTTCATTTAAACTGCGAATCGCTGTTTCAGGATTCTTCTCTACTCTATCTTTGTTGTTACTAAAATCAGGCACATCAAAGATTATATTAATCGCAGCCGTTACGTCATTCTTTGCCATATGAAGAGCCCGGATTATATCCATGTCTGAGAAACCTTCACCTATAACAGATCGTACTGTCATCATTAATTCTTCTGTAACCTTGTTGTTTCCCATCTGTTAAACCCTAGATTTCTGCAACCCTAAATTTTCAGATTATAAAAATCGAAACATCAAATCAATTAATGAATGAGAGTTTTCAAAACTAAAAATCTGAAATGTAAGATCAGCGGGAGAAATAAGTGAAACCTTAAACCCTAATAGATCCAAATTAAAGATGTACTGGCTGATGAATTCAAAACCACCGCGCCAAAAAGGGAACTTCGCTGAGAGAATTCGCGCGTAATGTCAATTTATATCTTGGTCAGCTAGGCCAAGTCCTTTCCACATACCAAATGGGATAGTTTGCCTATTTTGAGAGCAAGTCCAGTGGAGACCGGATATTTACTCGTTTGTCAGTCCATGTTGACGGACAAATTCCAATGATAAATGAACAAATCAAATTAGTAGGATTCGTTTTTGTATAAATTAATATTTCTTAAAAATTAAATAGGATCTACTTATTAAAATAATTTTATAAATAATAATAAATAGGATCTATTATTGTTAAAATAATATAGAGTATTTTATAAACTAACTAAACTAACTATTAAATATCAAACCAATATATTTTTCTTTCAAGTCAGGTCGGTCGTCTCAATTTGAGACGTGGTTCGGCTACTGTCTCAAGTTAAGATTTTTTCAACTCAACTTGAAACGTGTATGGCAAACAATCTGACCTGAAAGTTTACCACCATATTTACCTATTTATCAGTGCTACTGTATGATGAAAATGGACAAATCTGCTCATTTAAGCCACTATGGACATATCAAATGGGCAAACCGATATATTTGTATGTTTGCCCTGCGGCAGTCTCTATCGAGTGATAAAGAATCTGTCCTCGATAGAAATTTGGTCGCGTGACCAAATCTTTGTTGCTGTGTTTTTATCTCAGTCGTTTGTTAATTTTGTATCCAAGGGTGGTCCTTATATAATTTTTAATTTGGATCATGGCCTTTTATTATTGTAATTGGATTAGCTGAATAATGTGATTGAATTAACTAAAATTATATTAAAACACTAATCTCCATTATATTACATTCAATTAATTAGCTACACTATGCTTTTTTTAAATATATAAACTAGACAGTAAAAACTTAAACAAACATTTCAATAAAAATCTTGGACAATCTTTGGCTTCCTGTTAATCTTTATTTGACGTAATTTTCAAACGGTGCGCTCTTGAGAAGATTTTTCTTGATTTTTATGAACAGTACTATAGTTAACTTTCATATTATTTTTTGCCTTTATTTGTCTTGTCTTGAACTCTTCATTGTCTTTTAGCTGTAAATTTGACTTGGTTAATATCCAAAACTTGAAGACCTCTTTGCTTTTTATCATTCTTTATTTTTTTGTTAGCCATCACATATCTTACTAATAGCAGCTTCAAGTATGATTCCCGAAAAATCAAGTTGGGTTGTAATTTCTGACATTTGAAGAAGAAAAAAAATAATGAGTTTGAAGTATATAAATCGTGTAAAAGTTTTGTGTAAAAAAAGTTTGAAATTTTAGGTATTTATACGCAGAGGAAAGTTATTGGTCAGTGAAGAGTTAGATTTTACCGAGCGACATAGTCTTGGTCGCTAGCGCCCGAGACTTGATCACCAGCGACCAAGACTCTATCGCTCGATAGCATCTAGATCGTTTACTCCATTTCCCATAGTGGTAGGGATGTCAACGGTAGTTAACGTAACGGATAATGGTTGTCCCGTGTACGAATCTATTAATTTTTACCGGATATTCGTATCCGATAAGTATCCGACAGATAGTAAAATTCACCTTCGTATCCGAATTCGTTAAGATTAACGGATACTGGATAGTCCGATAATTATCTGAAAACTATATACAAAATAAATGGTTGTTTAACGGTTGGTTCCCAACAACTACCCAACACATTTATATGATACCTAATATTTTAAAAATTAAGGGTTGGTACCTAAACTTGCCGTTGACCGTTAAATCAAATTGTTGACCGATATTTTTTTTTTTTCAAAAGAAAAATGGATTTTACATATTTACCCTAATGTCAAAACCTAAATCTTCTTCTTCCTCCTTCGTCTCCTAATCATATAATCATATACACTAGTTTGAATTACGTGAGGTCTGTTCTGGTGTATTTCGAATTCAGTTCATGGCTACTGGTTAATTCTTATTCGTATTACACTAGGAGATGTGCAAAATCAACCTACGTGAGGCACTCATATAAACTATTTCTACCTGAAAAAATCATTTCATGAACCTTGTTTCGCTAAATTATCCGTATAGGGCATAAGGGTGTGAGAATCTATTTTAAGTTGGGGTCTGACCCAACTTACTATTATTTTTTAGGGAACGGTAACCGCGGAGCGACCTAACTTGCAGAACGATCTTTGTCCCGGAAAGCTACATCCTTTTTCTTCAAGGTGCTTAAACGATTAAATATTTTATAACTTGTGTTTAAATCCAGACTTCTTTACTTTAAGTAAGACTCTTCTCATTTAAATTAAATATCCGACCTGCGAGTCGAAGATAACTATTTTTAAGACTTTCTTTTATCATATTTCTTTTATAACGCTCGTCATTTTTTAATAAGATTTTCTTAAAACTTATTATTCTTCAAAAAACCCACACGAAAGCCGGATTGACATTTGTTGGCTTGAAGGCTTGAGTGTGCTTTTTGTCCCATGAGTAGTGCCACACTTCTATTTTAGGGCGGCCGACCTAGAATGATGAGGTGGGGCGTTACAAAGTGGTATCTGAGCTTTTGGTTACGGAAAATCCTTAGGAGCGGGTGTAGGGTTTTGTTGTTTCACATAGGCACACGTTATTTTTAGGGGCACGGTGATTTTTTCTTTTGATGAAACTGTGTGTTGATTGTTCCTTGGTTCCTTTGTCTTTAAAAGAGTGTATGAAGATAGGAACAATGGGACTCGAGGTCACGGTAGACTTAGAGGTGCTACTGGGCGAAGTCGTGGCCCTTCTCGGGGACGAGGTCGTGGACAAGATGAGAATCTGACTGAGACTTCTGTTGAAGTGAGTGTTGAGTTCCCTCATTTAGGGGGAAATCTTTCTGTTTGATTTGAGTGTGTATGGTTTTTACTCTAAACCCTGTGTTGTTTGATTTGGGTTCAAATTTTTATAAAGCTTTTGCCTAGGACCTTGTTAAGAATATATAGGAATAATGTGCTTGCTTGCAAATTGAATATTTTTATGAAGGTGTATTCTTGTTTATGCTTTAACATGCGAAAATATGTGTTTCGTTAAACGATGATTACAATTGTGCATTAATGGGTTTGGTGCAGAACCTAATTATTGGTCTGAACTGCATTCTGCATTTTTGTGGGGTTGTAAAATTATTCTGTTTTTTCCCTGTACTTTTTGTTGTTGGTATTTGTGTTGAGTCGGTGTTCATCTTTATATCAGATGCCTCTGACCTGACCCATATCCTAGATTAAGTGAATTTAGAGATGGAGTGTCACTGTATCTGAAATTTGAATCGTTTGAGCATTTCTGCTCGTAATTTGATATACCAAGAATGAGGTGAATGTGATAAAAGAGTACCTAAGAGCATTTGAATATAGTATTTCAGGTACAATTCATCAATGGTAACCATAAACTATATAACCAGGCAGAATTAGAAATGGTTAAGCATGAACCTATTAAACCAAAACTATATTGAACTTGAACCATGTACACATAATTTCGAAGTGTGTTTTGTACTTTTAGAACTAATATGCCATGATATTTGAACCTGCCTTCATTCTGACCTACATTAGTCCTATTTGCATGCTTTGAATCTGTGGAACTTGATTTAAAGGAACGTGACTTGTTTTAAAGCTTGAACCTGTATTGGACTTACCCGTCTTAAGTTTGGACTTGCATGTGAGCCCTGTGAACCTGTATCGAACTTCTAAGATTTCATGATTTAGACTATATGTTTGAACTACAAGTGCTTATGAACTTCTATGTGTGAGTGTCAGATGAAAATCCCAAAACAGTTTAAGATTTGCAAGGCTCTTGTTTTAGCTGAACCTAAATACCTGCAGTAAACTTGTATTTCAGTTTTGATCTTGAGACTACTGTATTGTATAAAGGAAGAGTTCTTCTTCATGAGTTTTCTAAGTACGATTCTTTTTCGAGGACGAAAACTTTTCTTTTTAGGGGGGAAGATTGTAAAACCCCTTATCCTAAAACTGCATGCTCTTTAGTAGTAGGATTAGGTTAGGTGTCTGTGGGCTCCTTCAAACCGTAAGAATCGTGAGATCGTGGGACTAGGTGGGAAGTTTGAGTAAATATGGGAAGTTTAGTTAAGAGTTGTGGAGAGGTTAGGGTTTATGTTTGGTGAGGGAAAGGAAAGAAATGGAAAAAAAGATTCTGTGAGAAAAGTGGGAGGAAGAGTCGACTGAGTTGAGGAGGAAGCAGAAGGATTCGTTCTTCGCCTTATACCAGGTAGGTTCTCTCGTTCTTATTCTCATTATGTTGGGTATGTTTTAGATAATGGTAAGTGCAACACATTCATACGCTGTAGTTCTTTGATGTGTCTATGGTCTAGTAACGAAAACTATGCAGCCTTACTGGGATGAAAGATTGCTGGGATCAATTCTTTATGACAGCTAGAATCCCCAGAAAATACCCTGACAGTTACTGAACATGAATCTGGTTGAACCCGGAAAAACCTTAATGTACAGTTCTGGTCTAGCCCCATTGTTATGTGATGATTGTTTCTGTATTTCATTGTCTTATTCTAGTGTTTAACTCCATTGTTATGTGATGTTTCTTGTTTTATCCCCAACAGTTCATAAAGATCCATTTCTAGTCTAACAATGAAGTATATGTGGCGTTCAGGCCTGGCAATAGTAACTCAGGCCTAGTTAGTGTCTAGACCTAGTGTTCAAGCTTAGCTCATGTGTTCAGACTTAGTGATGTACTAGTCCAGGCTTAGTGAAACAAATGGAGCTTAGTGTGTTCAGGCTTTGTAGTTATGTCCAGACTTTATGGAATTCAGGCGTGACCTTTTAGCTAAACCTCTTAGCTCTTGTACAGACTATTTAAGTACAAAATCCAGGTCTAGTTAGAGTCCAGGTCTTGTTACTCTTGTGTGCAGACTGAGCCAAGCTTAGCTTCCAATGGTAGTGTACAGATTTGGTTGTCTGCCAGCATTTTTGAGATACCTTTTGAACATGTTAGAATGTGATTTGGTCTTGGGTTAAAACACTAGAATTATAGATGAGTCTTTCATCTTTCCAGGGGCATATAATTTGTTTCATTTGGAGTTAAATTGAAAGCGATATGAGTGTTTCAGTGACTGGAGGGAAATCTGGAAGATATGCTAGGAGTCAAACTGCAGCAACTTTATGGGCGTTATTAGGTATGATAATGATAGATTTGAGTCTAGCACAAAACTAGAAAGTTTTAGATGACGGTCTCACCTTTCTATTGGTGTATCATTTGCTTATTTTCACCAACAGATGAAGCGTGTAAAACATTTTCAATATTGGTAGTCGCAACTGAATTTTCCTGAAGGGCAGCGCATGAGCTGTTTTTGGCTGATTTTGGAGTACCTAGACTCTGAATTATCCTGTGTATCTTCTAAGAATTTGTAGAGGGACTTATCTAGTTTCCAACGAGATATTGTATGCTTATTTTCGATGCCTAATGAAGCCTGTAACGAATTTAGAACAAAGCATGTTAGAGCTGATTTTTTTTGGAAAAACGATTCTGTCATAGTTTCTTCTGGTGATGTTTTTCTGTATTGTTGAATAACTTAAGTTTCCCTCCATTGTACTATTATGATTCAATGGGGTGGTTTTGAGTTGGAAGAATACAACAGATGATAATCTTTAGTTAAGCTTAAGTTTCCCTCCATGGTACCATTATTTGAATTATTGTCTATCTATTAAACCCAGATTGTTCTTCTTAGTTTCAGTGAATGGTTTTGGGTTAACTGTGTACAGTCAAGGGGATAATAGTGCAGTCCGATAACCCCTAATAATATGTTAATTAGATGTTGTTGCCATTGGCGAAGTACCTGCTGCATTAACTGTGTAGTCAAGATAAGCCTTCTTTTTGAGGATGTAGCATTTGCTTTAATTAGTGCTTCCTCACTTGAAGATATAGCATGTGTATGCAAGGTTAGGATATATACTAATACAGTTAGTATGCAAAGTTAGGATATGTACTAGTACAGTTGAGATGATAACTAGTACAGTCAGATAACAATATTAACAATGCGATAATTAGGTGTTATTTATTGCCTTTGTGTTTGAATGTTATAATACTGCTATGTGATGATGCATAATATTATTTTTAGTTTGATGCGGGGGTTAGCATTTGTGTTTACGTCACTTTATTGGTTACCCGGGTTCCGGGTAGGATAGTGAAGGTAACTATCAGTGGCTAAATTATTGGCGTGTGTACATTTGTTTGAGACTCGTAGTTGGTTCGACTCCCAGAATATGTAGGGCGATGACCGAGGGGTCGCCTAGAAGATATGGACCTATTATCTTGAAAGGGAGGTCGACAACACTTATTTTCCTACGCACTGTAAGAAATTAAGTGGACTACGTAAGGGTCGACATGTGTTGTCGTACAGTTAGAGAACGAAACTATAGAGAGGGGAAGTCGATTAGTTTCGTGGGTGGAAAATCTGTTTTCCGTTTCTTTTATATATAATGGTTTTGTATGCCTTTGTGTTTTGTCTTGATTTTAAAAGTCTATATTTCTGTTTAGGTCTTCGACCTTACTACTTTCAAAGAGGCACTCTTATAAACTAGTTCTACCTGACAAAATCATTTCATGAACCTTGTTTCGCTAAATTATCCGTATAGGGCATAAGGGTGTGAGAATCTACTTTAAGTTGGGGTCTGACCCAACTTACTATTATTTTTCAGGGAACGGTAACCGCGGAGCAACCTAACTTGTAGAACGATCTTTGTCCCGGAAAGCTACATCCTTTTTCTTCAAGGTGCTTAAACGATTAAATATTTTATAACTTGTGTTTAAATCCAGACTTCTTTACTTTAAGTAAGACTCTTATCATTTAAATTAAATATCCGACCTGCGAGTCGAAGATAACTATTTTTAAGACTTTCTTTTATCAGATTTCTTTTATAACGCTCGTCATTTTTTAATAAGATTTTCTTAAAACTTATTATTCTTCAAAAACCCCACACGAAAGTCGGATTGACATTTGTTGGCTTGAAGGCTTGAGTGTGCTTTTTGTCCCATGAGTAGTGCCACACTTCTATTTTAGGGCGGCCGACCTAGAATGATGAGGTGGGGCGTTACAAACCGTTAAATAGCTCTAAAAAACATCTAATTTGGTTTTGTATGTTTAACCGCTTCTTCTTCACGTGATTCTAAAATTATAGCACCGAATTAATTTAGATGAATTTTTCATTCCTCCATTTCTATACGAAAAAAATCACCAACACATGTAAAAAAATTATGTAAATTTGACTTAATAATAGTATTTTTATATACATATATTTATGTTATCGGATATCGGATAATTATCCTATATGATAGTAGCATTATCGTATCCGTATCAAATAAGGAGAAGTTATCTGATGAGATATCTGATATCCGAAAGTTCGGATAATATCCTAAATTTTCGGCACGAATGTCAAATATTCGGTTATCCATTGACAGGTCTACATAATGGCGCGGCTAGTTTGCCCTGCCACCTGGCATGACAAGCCAATGTGCCCATATGCATAGGACGTGGCCTTATAGTGAATAAATAAACAACCCGATGACCCAGACAAACCTACGTATATCACTTTTCATGAACAACACACATTTTTGTGCACAAAATTTCCATAATGCACAAACCTAGATGGATCCGTCGCTAATAGTTATACTATGACATTGTTGCTTGATGATGCCCCTGTAATACAATGGTGAAGTTGTTGGGTGATGCCTATTTCGAAATTCCTTGGCACCTCGAAACTCGTTACCCTCAATTCTTTATAAATAAAAATACACCACAATATTGCTAGTTGGTTGCCAGCCAAGCAAAATTAATTCACGTTCTTGCTTCACAAATATAAATTAGAGTGTAGTAACAAGAACCAATTCATTCCCACAAAGAGGCATGTGATTGTCAATTACTTTTGATTACTTAAATAAACGGGAGGGTTTTGATTGTGATTAAAGATAAATTAAACTAAAGCAAGTAAATTAAATAGTGCTTAGAGGTTTCATCTTCCATCTTACAATATGTTATCAGTCGAATCATACTCAACGTTCATTTTCTATCAATATCAATAACCCTTAAGCATGATATCGCAAGCTTACTCCGACAAAACTCCTTGTATCATCAAAGGCGCAAGAGACATTCTTTGAATTATTTTTACTAAATAACTTGGTGCAAGAGTCACTCAAGTTTAACCCAAGGAAAGCAATGATATTTGTGAGTTGAGGTTATTATAAGCAATCAGGTGCAGTAGACACACGAGTCTTACCTAGGTTACGCTTGTACACATAATTACATGGAAACATCTCGCTTTTTAACAATTATATTATGCTATTTGTAACAAGGGATTTTCTATAATTCTAAATCTCAAACACTAGTTTAGCTATAGATAGGAATGCATGTTCATCAGGTTCTCGACTTAAACAAACAAGCAGTCAATCATACATGACGTTATAAACGGTTGAACATAAATGACATTAAAAAAGATTATGAATATATGAGAATGAATACTTAAATTAATAAACATGTTTTCTAATTTAGGACTAACCAATAATAAATATTTAGTTACTCAGGGTTTTACCAAAAACCATGAAAAATATGAAGAAGAATATATAAAGCAAACTCTAGAATATAGTAATCATAAAGTATATGGCTTAAAATCCTTATAGGATTGGGTTTTTCACGTTTTAGAAGTCCAAATTTGCACTAAACATATTATCTATGTCTGCAAATTCTCCCACGACCTAGCCTTAGATAAAATCGAGTTTTTGGGTGATTTTTCACGGTCACCTACGGCTGGGTCTGGCCCATTTCCTGGTCGTAGGTGAATCTGAGTTTACTTTTTTTTCTTCACCATTTTGGTCATAACTTCTTCATACGATGTCTGATTGGGCTCATCTTTTCACATTGCCTTGGTACAGTCGTCTTCTAAAGGATGATGCCTTCCAAATATTCATATATTTTCATTATATTTTAAGGCTAGGTCGAGGTGATTCCTAGACGTAGGTAAGCATGGAAATCATGTTTCACTTATCCATATTGTCTACGTCTAGGTTTTAATTAATGACGTCATGGCCATAAATATGGCCATGAAACTTCTTTTGCAATTATGGATTATTATACGACTAGGTTGGTTGAAATTCCTAGCCGTAATTCCGATAGAAACACTGCCAAACTCCTAATTATACTGCTAACTTTTTAGAAAGTCCTAACGGTAGGTAGTTCTGTAACTCGGTCGTATTTTTCTCTTTGTTCTACGGCTAGGTTTTGAGACTTTCCTAGTCGTAAGTGCTTCTGGAGATTCAATCCAAAAGAATATTTTTCATCTCTAGATTCTCCATTGCGTCGGAATGAACTCCTTTCTTCTTCATTGGCTGATTAATCTTCAAAACACCTAAATAACTCAAAAAACATGAAATTAAATCATAAAAGCATGAAAACTAATATGGAAGCAATAAAAATAGAGTATTAAACTAGTGCAAATAATGCACTTATCAAATTCCTCCATACTTAGCTTTTTCTAGTCCTCGAGTAAACTACTTCCTAAACTAACCTAACTCACTTTCTGAGGAACCACAGTTGCACTTAACATGTGGAACAAGCCTTTAAACCCCTAGGTATCCCTAGCGGACGAGTTACAGTCTCGTGAGGGTTTACAAGAGATATACCCACGAAACATATTCTATAAGTATTCTAAAGCCTCGAGTATCCAAAAAGCTATGAGGATATTAGGTTTATGTACCTAATAATAAGAAGTTAGAAGTACGAGATAACTTTATTCCTCCGCTTAATCGTTGATAAATGAGAGTGTAGTGTGTTAAAACAATTCCATATAATGGAATGCATCCTTGAGAGCAACCAATAAGCATTTCGCCTCAAATTATGCCTCACTGGTTGGTCACTCATAAAACGACATAAATGGGTCACTCATGTGTGCAAGATATAATAAAAAATAAAATACCTATACACGTAAAGGTGACACTTATTTTCAATTTTTGATGATCTCTAAGAAAGAAAATCAATCATATGTCAGGATTGGAACACTCACCTAATTTTTTATCCGATATACATTCAACACTGCTCTCACAATGAATAGAAACGTATTCGTCTTCGGCTTCAATTCTTGGTAATCTTTCTAACTTCGTAGATTTTTGACAACTTGTACTCTTCTTTCTTCATTTACTTATTGTTTTGAAACTCCTTTACAAATTTCTTCTTTTCCACAACCTTGATTAATGGATTTTTTTTTTACTATAAAGAATGAATAGGTCATCGGAAAAGGACTTTAACAATTGATTCTTCACAACTTTGGTATTGTCTTAGTTACCTAAACTTTAAAAATTCACATATTTTTTCTTTAATTTGTTTTTCACTTTGTCTCCACCTTGGATATATAATTTCCCCTTTCCTCTGTTGTTTGTAAGCATCGAACGTATTTAAATTTCTTCATAAATTTGACGTTGCTTCACTTGTTAATAATGATGGCATGTTTCTATTATCATTGTCAGTAGAGAATGGTGCTAAATGCAATTCAGATTATAAGAATGAGGTTTTTTTACAATTCTTATGTCACCCTCATGATTGACAAAATTAGTACTCAAAAGATCACAAAATGTTGAAGGAGTGCGAGGTTGAGTAGCTCATAATTCTACTCAGAGTTAACGCAAATGAAACACTCGAATCGGATGTTCAAGGTTTGGTTCCTCACCCAATAGGGTAGTCTGTACTAATGATTGATTAACTCTTTAAAACTGCTTATTTCCTCCTTATGCACCTAGTTTGCCACCGGCATGGTTAAGTTCATCTCGATTACTTTCCCAATGGATAAGAATGTTGAATGTACGTTCTCTAGGACTTATAAGCTCCGTTATTTGGTAAGAACTCCATATGTAAACTTACCAAAAAAGTACACTATGTTATTCTAAAATCTCTAAAGTTGGAGGTTTTTATGCAAATTCTACCTACAAAAGTGAACACTAAAATTCTATATATGCTTAACCATTATTTTACATTATCCTCAATATAAATTGACTATTCCAATATAAAAATAAAAAGATAAAAGATAAGAAATAAAAAATATTAAACCACTGGGTTGCTTCACATTCAGTGCTCAGTTTAACGTCTTCAGCCTGACTTGGAATTCGCCCTGCTAATCCTCCAAAGAGAGTGTGTCTACTAACTTGATCTCAACCATCTCAGGTATAAATGGTTCATAATAGGGTTTCAATCGATTCTCATTCACTTAAATCTTTTTTTTCTGTTAACAAGCTACGAATCTCAATTGCACCATGAGAAAAGACGTTAAACACAACAAAAGGTCATATCCACTAAGACTTCAATTTATCAGGAAATAAATGAAGGTCAAAATCAAACAAGAGAACTTTCTGCCTAACACTTCTTTCTAGAAATTCTACTATCATGAAAATCCTTTGATTTTTTCTTGTAAATTCGGGAACTTTCATATGCATCATTACGAATCTTTCATAGTAATTCACTTAATTGAATTTTCCTTTGTTTACTAGACCCATCCATCTCCATGATGCATTGTTGAATAGCCCAAAAAGCTTTATGCTCGATTTGAAAGGAAGATAACAAGGTTTACCGTACATAAGACTATAAGGAGACATCCCAATATGTGTTTTTACGTAGTTTTATACGCCACAATGTATGTTGAAACGTAAGCTCCAATCCTTTCTTGGAGGTGTTTGTGGGTGAAAACGAATAAAGGGTAAAGAGGGAAAATGATGGAGTAGGATGTTGCCATTTGAATCAAACCGTTCAAAGAACAAATCGATGAAATAACAAATTTTCTAAACACCAAAAAATTGTACTGTATAAGTACTTTTAAGATTCGAGAGATCAATCTGTACAAAATTGGCCTAAATAAATGATCGTTCCAATTTCGTTTTAGTCACAAAGGAAGAAGAAGGGTTGATCCATAGGAAGGGAAGCAGAGAAGGTATTGAGATCAATGAGATCGAATGTCAATGATGATAAGATGTGTTGAACTTTCGTGAAGACGAAAGTGAGTTTTCTGAGAATCTGTAAGATGATAGCTCTGTGATCGTTCAAGTGATTATGAGATAAAAAAAACTCCCTTTTTGTCAATAGGTTGAAGAACCTACTTAAAACAATGGAAGTTAACACATTCATCTCGTAAGTGGTGACACTTGCAGAGAAGTGGAAGAGTAGAGATGTGGAAATCATGGTGAAAACCGACTTCATCGTGTTAGTGGGACTTGACAGTTGTACGACCACTACTCCATTCACTCCTCCAACCGCCAACATGACTTTTATACTTTCTCGTCATAGGTGTTTTCCACACCGCAGGTGTTGTAGGCCACCAGACCAAAACCCTAGTGAATATCCCCCATGTGACATAATTGATGTCTCGAGCATGGTTGAGTCTACTTAATTGACGTGCATTAATTGGTCAGTTGTTGACCTATCTAGACTGTCAGTCTTAGCATATTGATGAGTCTCGCATGTTGACTCATTTATGGATGAAGCATCAATTGTGTGCTGAAACAAGCATTAATATTTAATAGATCGTAGACGTAGAGAGTATTGACATTGGTAGTTGTGGCATGTCACTGTGTCAGCTGAGGCAGCAATGATACTCGAATGATCTTGTTGAATTGATAAGCATAGGTCTAACGAGATTGTTGGATCATCAACGACTAATATTAGTGTATATTTTACAATGTTTGATATATCAAGCAAATTCGTATGAGTATCAAGTCGCGTGAGCGCCAACTCGTGTGAGCACCAATATATTTAGTTTCGTCTTTCTGTCTGTTTGTTCGATTAACAAAGTGGAAAAACTAAGACTATTTTAATTATTGGTAGCAAGACCAATTAAATCATGCTCCTTAGTTGATTAAGCAATAAAATCCCTAATATGGCAGATGGATCAAATGGTGGATAAGGGACTAGTAGAGAGACCAACTAGAGAAGGGATGGTGGAGTCCCGGAGAAAGAAGTACCGACCAAGTAGATAATCGACCAATGGTGGGCCGACTATGGACTAAGCACGAATTTGGAAGTCAGCGGGACTAGGCTTCGTGTATCATGTCGCCTCTCTGGTAATATTTTGACATATTTGGTAATAATATTTAAGGGAGAGAATTTTGATGTAAAGACCAATTGGTGCGAATACCAACTCGTGCGAAGACCAATTGATGTGAAGGCCAAAATTTTGGAAATATTAAAATAATAATATCTTAATACATTAGATGGTTGTGGGACCATTCTATATTGTTGTACACAACTATTTTGGTTTTTGAAGCTATTTGGAATTTTTGAATTTTGTAGAAGGAGCAAAAGATTCTCAATGAAAAGAGGAAACCCTAAATAAAATAACAAAAGCTAGCCTAAAAAATATAAGAGTAGGGACTGGCCAAGAGTGGCTGGCCGGTTGGTGCCGGTCCCAAAACTCCATATTCTTTTATTATTTTTAACTCTCTTCTCTTATTTTCTCTTAAAGCTCTAGCTCTTTGAAGCTCTTTCTCTTCGAATCTTCGAAAACCATTATTATTATTTACATCCATGGATATTAGCCCTTTATGCCCGAAAATTTCAGACATGCCGTCCTTTAGTAAAAACGTTGTAGATTCTTCATATGATGTCTGTTTTGAAAAAAACACACGCTTTAGTCCAAAAACACCCCGGACTAGACAGTTTAGTCCTGACCGATTCAGGGACTAACGAATCATTCCTCTAGTTATTTGAAAAGCTGTAAAGACAAGTCTATCCTTCACACGCTAATCATAATGCACACACGTGAAAAAAATGGGAACCGTCTGTAACTGAAATAATCAATGAGAGACCACCACCTATTTTCACCTGAAAATAATTGAAAGAGAAAATCATGTTAACAGATAGAAAACCCAAGATTCTGTAGCAGTAGAGAAGGAAAAAGAAATAGTAAAGAAGAAATCAAAAACCCTAACCGAGAGAAAACCAAAATCATCATCATATAAAACAAAAAGATTCATCATCAAAACCATTGATGAAATATATTGTATCTATGACGTCATGTTGAAGAAGAAGCAACAAGAAAACAGTCCAAAATCATCAAAAATTAAACCGAAATCAACGATTGAAAAAAGTAGTAAAAAGTTTCAAAGAGAATAGCAGAACAACAAAAAAAAAGATTCAACATTTATTTAAGTAGTAGAAAATCCAAAATCATCACCACCTAAGCAGAAATCAATAAAAAAAAAATCAAGACCTTCAAAGAAAAAAAACAATAACAAATAGAAGATTCAACATCTAATCAAGTAGTAGAAACTCCAAAATCATCACCACCTAAGCAGAAATCAGCAAAAAATATAAATCAGAACCTTCAAATAGCACAAAACAACAACAAACTGAAGATTCAACAACTATTCAAGTAACAAAAAAGGTAATATCATCTGCTACTTTCATATATTAACCTATTATGTGTGTATGAAAGTAGTTTTTCTCATATTTGTTTACATAGTGTACAAATTTGTACACCAATATGCTATTTCAGGGATGTATGGACTGATTTATGGGTGTGTATTTTGTTTTTCTAAGATTTGTTTAGGTAGTGTACAGATCTGTACACCAGCATGCTATTTCAGGGATGTATGGACTGATTTGTGGGTGTATATGTTGTTTTATCATATTTGTTTAGGTAGTGTACAAATCTGTACACCAACATACTATTTCAGGAATGTATGGACTGATTTTTGGTTGTATATGTTGTTTTATCAGATTTTTTTAGGTAGTGTACATATTTGTACACCAGCATGTTATTTCAAGGATGTATGGACTGATTTCTGGGTGTGTATGTTGTTTTTCTAAGATTTGTTTAGGTAGTGTACATATTTGTACACCAACATGCTATTTCAGGGATGTATGAGCTAATTTGTGGGTATATATGTTGTTTTTCTCAGATTTGTTTAGGTACTGTACAAATTTGTATACTAGCATGCTATTTCAGGGATATATGGACTGATTTGTGAGTGTATATGTTGTTTTTCTTAGATTTGTTTAGGTGGTGTACAAATTTGTACACCAGCATGCTATTTCAGGGATGTATGGACTGATTTGTGGATGTATATGATGTTTTTCTCGGATTTGTTTAGGTAGTGTACAAGTTTGTACACCAGCATGCTAGTTCAGGGATGTGTGGACTTATTTGTGGGTGTGTATGTTGTTTTTCTTAGATTTGTTTAGGTAGTGTACAAATTTGTATACCAGCATACTATTTCAGGGATATATGGATTGACTTGTGGATGTGTATGTTGGATTATGTTGTATTTCAGTATGCGTGTACATATTTCTACACCAGTATGGTAGATCATGGATAATTGAACTGATTTGTGGGTATAAATGTTAGGTTTTGTTGTGTTCTAGTACTTGCGTACATATTTGTACACCAGCATGCTAGACCATGGATGTATCTACCTGATTTTTTGGTGTAGATGTTATAATGTTGTTTGATTTCAGTAGTTGTGTACACATTTGTATACCAGCATCCTAAACCTTGAATGTATGGCTTGATTTATGGGTATAAATGTTAGGATTATGTTGTATTTCAGTACTTGTATACACATTTATACACCATCATGTTACACCATGGATGTATGGCCTGATTTGTGGTTATAGATGTTATGATTTTGTTTGATTTCAGTTGTTGTATACAAATTTGTACACCAGCATGTTAAACCATGGATGTATGGTCTGATTTCTGGGTATAAATGTTATGGTTTTGTTGGATTTCAGTAGTTGTGTACATCTTTGTACACCATCATGCTACACCATTGATGTATTTCAGCACTTTGTGTACATCTTTGCACACTAGTGTGCTTTTTGGTTCTTATTTTTATCTGTGCAGCTTTCGTAGATAAAAGGAAACATTATAGATCCAGTTTCAATGACATCAGAGAGTTGTGAATACTCATTTTGAGAGCGATGAGGAAGAAAGAAAGAAAGATCCAGAAAAATTATGGTTCACTGACTTCCAACTAGAGAAGCAAAAGGAAAGACCATTTTAGAATGTGTTGCGTTTTTTTTTTATAAAGAAGAAACTGAAATATTTAAGAGTAAGAAAGATGATTGGTGGAAGAGTCCAAAATCATTCTTGAAAACTGTGAGACTATACCATCATGATCATAGTTGGGGTGTGGGTGGGGGACATTGTTTTGTTTTTGGTAACAAGAAGAACAAACAAGTGAAAGTAAAGAGCACAACTGAAGAGTTAGCTTTAAATTTTGGAATTAAGATGGTAGCATCAGAACCTGGAGAGGGATAAGATGTAAAAACAAGTGCTGAAAAATATTTGGTTCAATGATAAATAGATTGAAAATGCATACACCTAGTCAGCTGAAGAAAATGAAAGTAGAAGAAGCAATCTTACAAATAATAAGGGAGAAACCAAAACTGAAAAAGCATATTGGAATAAATGTTGAAGATTTAGTTAAGTTATTTGGTTTGTACCTATGCATCACTATATTTTTTACTCAAGCAAATGGAAGCATGTTGAGTAAGAAACAATATGAAGGCTTCTTTGAATCATTGGATAAAATAAAGAGAACTTGATGGGCAAGTCGTATACACTCTTATTTGATGAAGAGCATAAAAGATCATATCCAAACACTATTGGATGTTATTGTTTGTGTGATACATCTTTTGGTAAGTCCAAATATACATATGTGCGCAACACTATACATTGTACACATATGTACACCAATTGTTCCTTGGCTTGCTATTATTACATTTCTAACTCTTTAAGTTTTTGTTAATGCAGTATTGGTTTTTTGAACATAGCAAGAGTATGAAGCCCAACGATAAACAAGTTTATGCCAAGGATGGTGAGGTGGATAATGAGTGAAATCGGTAATACCATTGAAAAGGATCTGAACGAGGCAATGAACAAGGTAAGAGAATGAATATTCTCTTAAAATTGTTATTCATATTAAATGTGCACCACAATGTACACCAGTAATTCAGGTGAACTGGATTGTACACTAGTCTTGGCATGTGTTCATAGTTGTTCACAAGATTAAGTATTTTAAAATTTGATCAATTTTGGCATGTGTGGATGTTTTCAGATGTCACCGTATTGGGTAAAAGATTACCCAGGTAGAGAGAAAATGATTTTGAATGAATACCAAGTGAATAGGAAAACCAACGACCCAAAAACAATAAAAGATAATCTTTACAAATCAGATATGCAAAGAGAATAACCGAAAGAAGAGCTTACTGAATTAGAGAGTAGGTATAACACGCTTGTTGGTTTCATTAAAAAAGAAAGTAAAAAGGTACACAACATGGATCCCCAAAAAATGTAAAATTCTGAGTTGAATTTGATGTCCATGGATTCTTTGTCAAGAATTTTTACATTTACAAAGGGAGGCTGATAGGGATAGTGATGAGGATTAAAATAATGATGGTGATTATGATGATGGGGATAATGATGAAGAGGAATCATAAAGTGAGGATAGGGTTAACGATGATGAGGAATCAGAAAGTGAGGATGGTAATGATGATGATGATGATGATGGAGATGGGGAGGATGGGAATGATAATGTTAAAGACAAGGATATGAATGATCCAAGGTATGTATATTTTATGACTTGGTGTAAACTTCTTTGGATATTAAAGGTATACCAGTATGTACACTTTTTTTAGACTTTGTGTACCAGTATGTACACTAGTATTTCCTCTATCACCATATGCACATTTAAAAAACTGGTCTTAAATATACATTTTTCAGTAAGGATGGAGAGGATGCACTGAGTAAAGAAGGATACAATGAATCTAAGAAATCAGTTCAGCATGAAACCGAAGATCCAAGTTATGGTATATTTTACATTTATAAAACTTATTTAATTATTAAAGGTACACCAGTCTGTACACTTATTTTAGACTTGGTGTACCAGTATGTACACTTATTTTAGACTTGGTGTACCAGTATGTACAATAGTATTTCCTCAATCACCATATGCACATTCAAAAAAATGATCTTAAGTTTACATTTTTCGGCAAGGATGGAGAGGATACACTGCGTAAAGAATGAGGCAATGAATCTGAGAAATCAATTTCACCTTGAAATCGAAGATCCTAGGTATGGTATATTTGACATATATAAAAATTCTTTAATATGCACCAGTCTGTACACTTATTTTAGACTTGGTGTACCAATATATATGTACACTTCTTTTAGACCCGGTGTACCAGTATGTACTTGAGTATTTCCTCTATCACCATGAGCGCATTTAAAATCTGATCTCAATTTACATTTTCAGCAATTATTTATCAAAGAAAAATGAAAGTCCTGAAGATATAAAAGAACATGAAGCAATGACAATTGACGAAGAAGAGAAGAAAGAAGAAGAGAAAGCACAAGAACAAGAACAAGAGAAGAAGAAAGATGAACAGAAACAACTAGAACAAGAGAAGAAAATGTTTACTGATAACTTGGATGCTCCTATTGCTACCTTGGATTCTGAAATCTTGCATGCTCAAACCTTGGTTGATGCTACTACTTCTACCTTGAATGATGTTGTTGCTATCTTGGAAGACACTACATTTGGATGGTTCTGCTGCTATCTTGGATGCTGGTACTACTACCTTTGATAAGGAAGTGAAGGAATCTGAAATGTCAAAGGAGAAAATTGATGAAATATTTGAATACTTGTCTCATAATGTGTACAAGAAGCTTGATGTTGGTGGTGGTATAATACCACCTAAAATGAAGCAAATGGTATCAAATTTAATCGTTGAATGTCCAAGCTGGTCATTGGGATTGAGTCAAGAAGAGGTTCAAGAAGAGAACCAAGTAAAATCGTCTCAAACTTTATTGTCTAACAAAGACGTTCAGGCTAAGATCATAGAAGAAGCGTTGCAGTTTATCCACCAGAATCATAGTGAATTTTTCAGCATCCAAGTAAATGTAACTTAGAAGAAATCAAAAAAGAGATTGAATGAAGGAGAAATGTTAAAGATGAAAGCAGCTGGAAAATTGTCCAAAACACATGTTGGAAAGAGACTCCCAAAAACCAAGTTGGATCCCAACTTTACCACTGGTAAACCTAAAACTAGAGGCAAAGGTAAGGAGAAAATTGATACAGAAAAGTTAGAAGATGAGGGGTTAGTGGTAGAAAGACAAAAGAAAAAAACAAATACTTGTTGTCCTAATAATCCATTGGGTCAAATCCATGAATCCAAAATCTACAAGTTGATGGAAGCAGGACCAGAGAAAAAAAAATCCAAAAATTCTTTGACTATGCACATAAACTGTAAGTTCACGGTACTCTACCTTGCACATCATCATTTCTGTTTTAACTTCCAACTGAGAAAAGTGTGTGTACAAACTAGTACACCACTTATAAGGGTTGTGTACAATCTTGTGCACATGTGAGAAAATGTTTAAAATCTTGTTTTGTCTTAACTTCCAACTGAGAAAATCAATGTACAAGCTAGTACACCTTTCATAAAAGGCTGTGTCCAATCTTGTGCACATGTGACAAAGTTGTTTAGTATCGGGTATTAGCAAATCTGTGTACATTCTGGTGCACCAGCATGTAATATTTTCTCATGATTACGCAGATCTTTAGCTTGGGAAGTATCAAAAGAAGCATATCCTGAGGCAAAAGAAGAAGTTCTTATTATTTGAGATGTTCTAAATGACCTGATATTCAATAAAGAACTATACCAAGAGGTATTACAGTTCTATATATACCGACCAAGATGTGCAATTGTCAAAGATTCTATGAAACCACCAGATGCTCAGAAGTACTTGAACTGTGAATTCATGAGTCCATCAGCATGGGTAAATATCTAAATTACATAATGAAAATTTAATATAATTTAGTACGTGTCAATATAATTCAATGGGTACAACTTAAACTGTGAATACAATTTTGATTGCAATACTATGTGCGAAATAATCTTGATGACAAGATAAAATAACTTGTGGTTGACTTCGTAAAAGAAATGCCAATGAATCTGGATTTTCTTGTAGTACCAATGAACCATTTTGTAATTGGACATGAAGCTACCATGGGAAAGCACTGGTCGTTGTTTGTTTTTGATTTTGGAGAACTTGAATGGAAATGGTACAACTCCTTGCATTTTGATTCAACATCTCTGTTGGATGGAAATGACCCATATCATGCAGATGCAAAGAACACGGCAACAACAGTGCAAAGTCAAATTGATAGGAAAAAAGTTGAGTTTGGGAATACCCAATATCTGCATTTGAGGTGAATATCATGGATTTCCAAAAACAAGGTACAAACCTAAACTGCATAATCTACACATGTTACTTTATGAAGAGAGTTATCAAGAAAAACTGATTTATTCAAATAAATGATGAGACTGCCAGAGAAATATGTCAGCATATGAGATACAAAATGGTAGCGAAAATGCTGACACCCGACTTCACTCTCAATGTGTAGGATATCGCATATGAGAAATATCATCAAGATTACGGTGAGAGTAAGAATCTACCAAGAAACAAGAGAAATAAGTTGTTTGCTTAAACTTCTGGGAGAATTTATTTGTAACTTTCTCCCGTTTCTGACAACTTTATGTTTATTTTTATTCAAGTTTATTCTTTTGTTACTAAAACCTTGAATTGATCTTAATACTATTACTTTTGTTCTTAAAATGTTATTGTATATTTGTGAGTGTTAGAATGTAGATGGATGTAGACTAGTGTCATACTAGCAGGGTATATTGAAAAAATGAACTTTATTATGTTCATTTTTATGCAGGTGTACCAAAATGAACCATATTGTGTTCATTTTTTTTTTGCAGGTGTACCAAAATGTACACATGTACTTAAGGTGTATATAATTGTACACAACTAATGATAAAGTGTATAAAAATGTAGACAAGCATTAAAACTAGATTCTTTAAAAGAGTAACATAGTATCATCAACAAAAATATAAAAAGGAAACTATACTAACAACAACTTAAAAAGTAATCTACTATTGATAACAAGTTAAAAAGCAACGGTGTACAAAAATGTACACATGTATGACAGGGGATAAAAAGATGAACGTATACATAGTGCTGCACAACTACTAACAATGGGTTAAAAAGCTAAGGTGTACAAAAATGTACACACATTATTGACAGGTTATAAAAGAAAAAATCCAGACCTGCAGAACCAACATTTGCAGAAGTAATCAAACCACTAAAAATAGATTCTTTAAAAGAAATAACATAGTATAATAATCAAAAAAATAAAGAGGAAAGTATATATAGTGTTGCACAAGTACTAACAACATGTTAAAAATATAAAGGTGTACATGTTCCCAACAAGATATCCAGACCTGAACAAAGTACTGACAACTTATAAAACAAAAATCCAGACCTGCAGATTTACAGAAGTATCATCCATTGTAACAAGCTAAAAAGAAAAAAAAACATAGTAAATGATAGTTCATCAAGGAAGGGGGAAAGTGGCTCTGTTGTGGTGGCCAAGGGTGAAGCACTTTGTGCATATCATAGGTCTTCTTTGCTTCTCACATGCACTTCGAACGCGTTGAGTTCTTGGTCTTCCAGGTGGAGGCCTAGGTATGGGACCAATGATGACATCCAAACGATCATAATCCTCAGGCTTGTTATAGTTGGGAATAGGGCATATAATCTCTTGATATGAAAGGTTAAACCATTCAGTGGTGAATTATGGCTCAACATATTCATAGACAACATCACACTTAGCTTGAATAGCATCACAAGCATGTGCACATGGGAACCCATTCACTCGCTACCTATGACATGTACAAGCATTTTTCTTCAGATCTACACAGTGTGACCTTGGAATGAATTTCATATAACCTATCCCCTAACTCACTAACATTCCATGTACGGACAATATCAATGTTCTCCTTAAGTAAAACCTCGAAATTGGGAGTGAGCTTGGTATTAAAAGTTTTCAGAGCTTCTACGCTTCTCTTAGACATCATCCTCATAACCTTCAACCTAAACAATAAAACATAAAACATTAACACTTGATGCCCAGATTCAGTGTAGAATAGACATGTGCACAATCATGTACACATTATGAAAAACCTAGCACAAATTCAGTATAAAATAAACATGTGCACAACTATGTACACATGGTAACATATTACACACAACTTCAAATACAAATGAACCTAATACACACCTATGTACACATTAAGAAATTAAAATCGTATTCACTGAATCTCATCAGCAAGAGCAGAAGCAGGCAACTTTTTGTCTTTTCTAATCCAATTGTTAAAAGACTTAGTAACACCTGAAGAGTGAGCACCATATCTACATGTCGGGAAGAATGCAAAGGCCCAATTCTCCTTTGGAATAGTCTGGATATAGTTAGCAACAAATCCACACTCAAAAACATACATACCCCGCAAAGTATATTCATAATTAGCATTTGTATAACAATATGCATCCTTGTAGAACAAATCCATAACAACCTTGTGATTCTTGTTACTTGCTCCAATGGGAAGGTTTCCCTTCAAATGATGAAAGTAATAGATGTGGCATGAATCAGGAAACACTTTGGCAATTCCTTTTATAAGACCTTCACCATGATCACTAAGAAATATGATAGGACGTTCATTAACCACTTGTTTAAGACTGTTCAAAAACCAATCCCAATTGGTGACATCTTCACCAGGAACAAGAGCAAAAACATAGGGGTAAAAACCTAATAAACAGAAGAAGAAAGAAAAAAACATAAAAACATGAATGAATTGCTAATCAATATGAACGGTAAGACCTATATACATGTACACAACTATGTACACATTAAAAAAAACCTTGTGTACAACTATGTACACAAAGAAAAAACACACACATACAAAAATAAATAAAAAAGAATGGTACTAACCACCGTTCCTATCGAGATAGGTTGCATCCATTAAACCACCCATGTATCTACCTGTGAGGAAAGTAGCATCCAAGTATATCATAGGCCTAAAATACTTATATATATTCTTACAAGCACCAAAACATATGAAGAACCTCTCAAATCGTCTCGATTTCTCATCAAACTAAAATTCCACATAGCTAAGAGGATTAGTTTTCCTAGCAACTTCAACATACCATAGTAAATAAGTATATGACTACTCGTCATCTCCAAAGTATTTTTCAAAACATGTTTCTCTCCCTCTATATGCATGGTGGTACCTAATGTTGGAACCATAAACCTTTTTAAAAATTGAAATGGTCCGGTTAGGTTTTAAACTAGGATCTCCATTAACATGGTCTTCCATCAGAGGCTTGACTAACTTGGTTGTTACTGGTGGACTCTTCAACTTCAAACCAAAACCATAACTGCAAAAAAACAGAGAACAAAAAGTAATGAGTAATGTGCACCACAATGTACACATAGAGAAACATACTTAAGGTTCACCACAATGTACACCATCATCAATACTATAATAAAAAAACACAGAACAAAGAAATAAGTAATGTGCACCACAATGTACACATAAACAAAAATAAAGAATGTGCATAAGTATGTACACAACTGACCTGTGAATGTGATAGGTGCATAATCTACATGGTTTTAGTGCCAGTTCCATACTTGTTTTAATTATATTTCTTTCATTATACATTGTATTACTCTTGTTTCTATTTTGTTTCTCATGTTAGGACGATTCAACCAAAAGAAGTGGAAACGGCTTTAAAAGTGCTAAGGATGTGAAGAGCTACAAGTGAAAAAATTAAAGAAAAAAAATTGAATCTACTTTAAATCCATAAATTCTTCTCACATCTTGTATAGAATTGAAAGGCGACGCCAACGCAAAAATAATGAGGTCATTCCGAGATCATATGAAGAAGTTATGAGCAAAACCGTGAAACCAACTTGGATTTGGTATCTGTTGGGCCTTATTGGGCCTACGCGGGAAGAAAAATAAGGGAAGCGTTTTGGGCTCGCCTTTGACGTGAAAATTAGGGGTTTTGTTGGTTTTTGAGGAGGTTAAGTCTTATAGTTGGATAAGGATCAAAAGGAGGTGGAAGAGTTTAATGAGATTAGGTTTCCTAGTTGGATAGACATCAATAGGAGATTACCAAAACCTATATAAAGGGGAGCCTAGATACAATTTTCTATACAACTTCTCCACAGATAAGAGAACAAATTGGTTTACCCCTTTAAAGGGGGGAACTAGGATATTTTCTCTTCTTCTTCTCCTTTATTCTTTTCTTATATAGTTTTCATGGGTTTTAGTAAACCCATGAGTAGTTGATTCTTCTATTGGTTGGAGATGTAATCAGAAGTTCTAAACAAAGGAATCAATCTGGCTGGTTAGTTTTTAATATTAATTATTTCTTTTATCACCTATGTTCTACTATCTATATCGCAATGTATGATTGAAAAATTGCTCGTTTAAATTGCAAATTGAATGATCATGTGTTCATATCTAAAGATAAACTAGGTTTTGAGATCCGGAATTGTCCAAGAACCCTAATCACAAGTAGTACAACATAGTTGTTAACGACGAGATGTTGTATTGCGATTATGTGTAGAAGTTTAACCTAGGTTAAATCCGTGTGGCTCTTGCGCCGGATTGCTTAGAAATAACCTCAACTCACAAATACTATTGTTTTCATTGGGTTAAACTTGAGTGACTCTTGCACCAAGTTATTCATTGAGAATGATTCAAATAGTGGCTCTTGCGCCTTTGATGATACAAGAAGTTTTGCCGGAGTAAGCCTACGATAGGATGCTCTAGGGTTATTGGTATGAGAATGATTGAATGTTATCTCTAATAGATTGAAGAACTTGTTCGGTGATGGAAGATAAAACCTCTAACCAGTATTCTCTCACCTTGATTTCAGCCTTTATTTATTTTCTTTCGTTAGTTTACTTTAGTTTAATAACTCTACAACCCCCCTTTTTGGTTACATAAGAAGTCAAAGATAAATAACAGTTCACAGCTCCTTGTAGGAATGATCCTTACTACCGTTATACTACTTGTTAGTAGTAGTGGAAAATATTTAAAGTAATTTGTTACACTTACGACACGCATTAGAAGGATATTAGCATCTTTTAGGGCAAAACAAGATTTGTCACCATTGACAGGGAGAAAATGGACCCTCCATAAACAACCAACTTCCACACACTTTGCAGTATAACGAGTAACATCATTCTTTAGAATCTTAACCTTGTAACCAGTCACTAAGCAGTACTTTCGAACAACAAGTCTAATTGCAGAAACACCACTTATAAATTCTTTACCTATCTTGTCAAAAATATGCACCCATTCATCAGAAACAAAAGGATTAAGCTTGTCTTCATCATTATCTACCACTCGAACAACCTAAGGAGTAATGGGAGAGCTTGAAGTTACATGAGACTTTGAAGTATGACTCGATGATCGAGAATTAGATTCGTATTTAGAACCAGAACCACCCTTTAAAAAAATATCAACATGCACATAAAAATCTTCATTGTTATTGGCACGCGTAAGAGCCACTAAACCTTGAAGAGCTATATCACCAAGAATAGGTATTTAGAATTATTGTCCATATAACTCAAAAGTATACCATCAGGGGACAAATCCCTCAATTGCTTACATGCAAAACACTTCAACTCATCCAAAGTGTTCTGCATACTAACACGAAAAGGGACTGAATGCTCACCATAATACAAAATAACATAAACACTCTGACCAGACATTCTTAATACCCTGCATAGTACCAAAACATATATAAAAACAATGTACATTAAAGTACACATCCTTAAATAAGTTGAAGATTGCAAAAAATACATACAATGTACATTAAAGTACACATCCTAGATAAGCTAAAAATTGCAAGAAAAGACAAACAATGTACATTAAAGTACACATCCTAGATAAACAAAAAAGAAAAACAATGCATTAAAGTACACATCCAAGATAAACTGAAAACAAAAAAGATCATTCTTACAACCTGCAACAAAAGTTAATCAACAAAAGAAGAAATCAAACAAAAACATGGATTTGGAAAAGATAAAAGATAAAAAAAAACATAGCATATCTACATCGATCTCAAAATATTTATTCTATGAAATCAAAAATATAATCAAAAAAGAAATCAAAATTCTACGAAAATCAAAAACAAAAAATCAACCAAAATGTAAAATAAACAAATGAGATCAAAACATGAAACAAAGAAATTAAAAACAAGAAATATCAAAAACAGAAAGATCTTTCAAAAATTAAACATCAAAACAGAGTAAAATAAAAAATCCATGAAAATCAAAAATATCAAATAACAAAATCAATAAAGAAAACAGATATCAAAACACCAAAATAAAACATGCAACAAGAAATCAAAGATCGAACAAATATTTCTTTGATATATCATCAAAAATATTTTTTTTTTTATGAAAATCAAAAACCTCAAATAACAAAATCAAAAACGCAAACAAATATTAAAACAACAAATTAAAACATGCAACAAGAGATCAAAAGATCGATCATCGAAAATCAAAATAAAACAGATACAAATCAAGAGATATATTAAAAAAAAATCAGCAAAAGATAGATCAAATAGCTAAAGATAGTATACTAACCTGTAAGAATCAGCCATAGACAGATCAAACAGCTCGAAGAAAAAATCTTTCTGACAAATCGCCTCTATTTCTGCTCCAAAATTAGCTCTGTCTCTCTCCCTCTCGGATCCGAAAATTTATGAGCTTTCAAAATTTGAGGTATAAATATGGTAACGATTAAAGGTTATTTTGGGTAATCTTAAAAAACCCGATTTGGACTCATGACGCAGATTTGGACTAAACCATTACCGTATTTGTAAATTTGGACTAGATTGTTCTGGGCTTGGAGGGACTAGACTAGAGCATCCAAATCCCAATGAAAAGTGGATTAAACATTAATTCCTATATCCGTTTTTGATGATCATCCCCAATTCGAAATTGAGAAATTGCTGGCTATCTCCTTAAGCGGAAGGATTTAGGTTTAGAGCTCGTTTCAGTTGTCAAACGGAGCAAACAACAACCTTTCAGGAATTCTTAGATGGAATTCTGACAGTTTTCAGCTTGTAGTTCGTCTAAGGTTTAGACCATATCTCCTAGACCGTTACTCGGAATGGGATGCCCTTTTAGTTTGTCGTAGTAGATATGTATGGAAACATATGTTTTTAGAAAAAAATTCCCTGTTATACATCCATTGCTACGTTTTGGCAAGGTGACTATGATGATACGTCAGCAACTTGGTGTTGACCAATGTTAGGGTTTCATTGTATTTCGACTAATATTGGGATTTTAATGCGACCAATATTAAAGATGTGTTATTCAAGCTCGACCAATATTAGGGATTGGTCAATTGGAGCTTTAGCTTTGCATTTGGAGTGACGACGACTTAGTGCTTACACAAAAATATGATGCTTCGACTAAGTATATTCGTGCGCAACTTTTTATGCCTTTTTCTAAATCAATGTTATTCAATTAAGGTTTGAATATTGATATAAGGTCACTCTATAAATTCAACCGGGGAATGGAAAGAGGAATCAAGTTTCTCTATACTAGTAGGCAATCTATCTAGGAGCATTGACATCCACTCAAGAACAAAGATGTGTTCTGGATGTATATTTTGTATACTTAGAGATCATTTGAGAAATAGTTATAATCAACACCAGTGATATTTTAAGGACAATGTTGCTCTATATTAGTGATTAATTCATCTAGGAGTTTTCCCATCATTATGAATGAGTAAGCGCTGAGTTGTACAATATTGATGTTGAGTGTAAAATATTGAAAGCTCAGCTGAGTGAGGCTCTAATATTATATGTACTTTCAGAGAGAGTACATGATCAATATGAGATGCCTGTAGCGAGAATTTGATATTTTAATTCTCTTGCGGAATATAAAATATGAGTTTTATGCTTTTGATGTCAGGTCAGTAGCATATACAAAATTCCATCATTCTGTGCTTCTACAGCTGAGCAGAGGCGATTTTACTATTTTACTCTTTGTTAAAAATCCACCATCTATATTAAGTTCCATGCTTAGTGTGGTACATTAATATGTCACAGTAAGCATTGAATAGTGATTTTTATAAAACATAAATAAATAATATAACCTAATTTAGTCGATTAGATTTTACCAGAAATTTTGTAATTGACTTGGGTTGATACTTTGCAGCGTCGAGTAATCGTCTGAAGCTTAATAATCTGTGAAGTAGAACTGGCGCAGGGAGCTTTGTCTGGAGAGTATGGATTGGTGAGGCATGACTAGGTAGGACTAGCATAGGGTAGAAGGACCAATTGGCATGAATACAACCCGTTTGGTGAGTTTGAGCCCGTTTTCCAATAAAAGAAAACCATTTTCTTATAGAATTTGGATATGAAATTGTTATAGAAGGAGTTAAACCCTTTTTTTATCTCACCAACCGACTTCCTCTCTCCTCTTCTTCTTCAGCGTCCGCAGCAACTTCTCCTTTTCGCCGGAACCCGGCCAAATCCGATAATTTTTTTTTTTTGCGTGAGTAATTGTTCACGATTTTTATAAAATCAGGAGATTTTAATCGCTTGATGATTATTCATTTTTTACAGTAACTTATAACGCCTCTAGGGTATGGTTATTATTCTGATTCTGATTCTTCTTCAGAAGAAATGTAAAACAGATACAAGAGAATGAAGCTGACTTCTTCAAAAGCTAAGAGACTTGCTAAGTACGAGGATAAGCGACGTCGGATTGAACATATGAGACTCGCACATGATAATCAAAAGAATTATAATGCCCATGTTGATGGTGTAGCTTCTGATTCTGATGCAGATGAACAATCTTTTGACTGGGAGCCATTAGCAATGAACCCGAACCATATCCTTCTAATGAAACATTAGAGAGATATTATCGAGCTGATCTTCGATTTGAGCGCGATAAATAGGATTATTTAGATATGATTGAAGAAGATCTTGAAGAACACTTGGAAGATGCTATGGTCGAAGAGCTTGAAAAGAATCTGAGGAATTTTTGGATCCTGAGGAAGACTCGAAAGATCATGAAGGTAATAATTCAGAAGATGATGATGACGAGTCTGATTAGAATCTCTTTTATCATGGCTATCATGTCTTTCTTTAATGCATAAGAAGCTTTACTTTCATAGTTTATGATTACTTCTTTAAGATTAAGCATCTTTATTCAATGCGGCTGTTAGTTTAAGCCAAAATTTCTTAAAATATATATATATATATATATATATATATATATATATATATATATAT
>JAJJMC010007119.1:1964140-2017959 GCA_023531435.1 Papaver californicum | reverse complement strand
ATATATATATATATATATATATATATATATATATATATATATGTTAAGTATTTTGATAACGTCTTCGTCCTCCTGGAACGATTAATTGAACGGAATTTATGTGCATGAATGAAAAATCACGTAATCATTCGTCATCAAAAAAATTCAGATTGAGGGTTTTTTACTGAAAACGTTGTAAAATCTTTGTACAAAATCCGTTTTCAATGATCTACCCCAATTTTTTCATTCCCAAAAGATGATATATCTCCTACTGTAATAGGATTTGAGTTTTGAGTTTATTCAGGGGCTCAAAATGACGAAACGTACAGAAGTCAGGAAGAATTCAGGATTTTTTCAGACATGACTTAGTTGAATGTTTTAATCATATCTCTTAGCTCATTTGTCCATTTGACGTGAAATTTTGACATATTTTAGAGGACATCCATACGAAGTGTTTGGAATATAAATCATCCCTAAATTCATCACTAATTGCTCCCATCTCACGACTTTGTATAGGGCAGTGCAAAATCATGTCCTACGAGCCTAATCCAAAAACGTCGTTTCATGTCTTTGTATCATTTGCTTTTGTCTTGTATGCTTGATAATGAACCTTTATGTCATTAATACCTAATCTTGATTTTGGCGATGCATTGGCACGACTTTAGAAGGATGATGAGATGATTATGAGCTGAAAGACAATGGTCCATGCGTCTGTGAATCAAGATTAAGATCTTTCTTTTCTTCTGCTAATATTAGCGACATCGGTCGGTGGACCACCAGTCCCCTATGTTGTTTCAATATTGTTGAAAGCATCTAAGGTTTGGTTCAAGAACTGATTTGACTAGTCGTATACGTGATAATTTTTTATCTTCTTAGACGTGTCAATCCTCAAGATTTAGGGTTTTGCGTTCGTATAAATAAACATATCGTTTTCATCTCTTCTGTCTTCAAAATTCATCATTCAGTTGTCTTAATCATCATAATATATTATGTCTGACAATAACACATCATCTGATGGATCCCTTTCCAGACACATAATTGGGTCATCGAACTTGGTAAGAGACATCTCTTTTCTTTATTTCTCTTATGATTGATAATTTTATCAAAAGATTTGTCGCATATAAGTTGAACAACCCTCCTCATCTCCGTACAACTTAAACCCCAATAGGATCACTAAGTTTGGTGTTCGTCCTGCTTTTGTTGATTCTTCCCAAGCAATCGTAGTTGAGACAACAATAAGTCCTCTTTTTAGGAGTTTAAGTTTTTCTAAATTTTGTCTTGAGTTAACGTCAACATCTTGATGGTATAACAGGTTGATGTTCACGTGGATGCTTATGGTAGCAAAGGACAGACTAAAGAGACCATGGTGGATGATAATGATGGTGATGCCCCTCCGGTTGTTTCTTCAATAGATGTTGCGGACGCTGATCTTGGTATTGATGCGCCTGAATAACCTACTGCTGGACTTCCTTTCAATGACCACATGAAAAATCTATCCCGTGACAGTCAATATGCTGGTGGGTTCATAGTTCCCAAACGCTATGTTGCTTCTTATACCAAAAGATGGAAGAAGTATGGTCACATCGCCACAACAGATGTATGGAAGAACTTCTCACCTACTCTTGTGACTATTATCGCTGGATTATTGCCTATGATTGAAAAGATAGAAAAGAAGAACTTGCATGACATTACTAAGAGAGTTAAACAATTGGGAAGATATGATATCGAATTATGAAACTCTTAAGTTCAACATAGGTTGGCTTCGTTATCGCTTTGAAATCATAGAGATTGTTAGAGTAGTTATTGCCGCAAACATGATTTCTTCTGCAAGTGCGATTATGGAAGAAGAAAAGGCGTTGGCTGAAAAATCAGTGAAAGTTGAGAAACTGATCCAGGACTTAAAGGTACGGACTGAAGAGTTCCAGAAGCGAATCGAGATGATATACAAGAGGAATTATTTGTTGTTAGAAGGTTTGCTTTAGGATATAAGGGTTTGGGATGATTGTAGCCTTATGTAAGAAAATTTATGACATTTTCTTTGAGCATGTAGGTAACCGAATTGGATGATTGTAGCCTTATTAAGAAAATCTTCCTCTTGATCAATAAATTCTAATTTGAATTTTGAGTAAACAATGATATGTTTCGTACAAAATTGATGAATAAAAAATTACATAGTAATATTAAGAAAAAGAAAAGTCAATCCCAGTTTAAGCATAATATGCTTTGAGCCATTTGTCGTTGGTTATAATCCCTCGTACACCTCCATTGGTAGCAACGATGTTGGAGTATCCACTAGCTACTGCTTTAGTGATTATATAAGGGCCTTCCTATTTAGAGGAGAATTTTGGTGCAGACATATCTTGTTGAATATGCTTGGCTGTCTTGAGTACTAAGTCTCCCACTTGAAATGTCCTAATTTTTACTGCTTTGTTGCATGCCTTGGAAATTCTCTAACGATAAGCTTCTGCATACTTCTCTGCTTCAGTTCACCTAGATTTGATGGTGTCTAGCTCAGCTATCCTAGAGTTAGATACTTCGGCTTCATCCCATTGTACTCCGCTCGCTGTAGCAATTCTAGCTGATGAGATCTTGATTTCGGCATGAAGAATGGCATCAACGTGTAGACGAGTGAACAGGGTGAAGTTCCAGTAGAGCACCAAGGTGAAATCCGATATGCGCATAATGCCATGAGTAGATGGTCGTGCCAGGTTCTGGGATTATCATGCACTGTCCGACTAAGAATCCGAATCAGAGTCTTGTTAGTACTCCCAGCTTCTCCGTTACCTTGAGGAAAATAAGGAGTGAAGAAGACTTTTCTAATACCATACCCTGAAGAAGGTCTATGACTTTTTCATTATAACAAGGTGTGTCTGTGATGATATGCTTGGGAACGCTAAATCTACAAATGATGTATTCTTTGATGATTACTGCAACCGTTTCTCCGATTGTGGTTTATAGAGGAGTGGCTTCAACCCACTTAGTAAAATACTATGTTGTTGTGATGATGTATTCATGTTGTTTTGATGATGGTGGATTGATTTTGCCAATAGTGCCTAGTCCCTAGCTACATAAAGGCCAATGACTACTGATTGGGTGGACATGGATACATGGCGTGTGAATGAGATTCCCGTGAATTCAAAATTTGTAACATCTTTGAACAAATGCGGATGCATCATCTTCCATAGGTTGCCAATAATATCTTTCGTAAATTTGAAAAAATAATTTCCTCTTCCATTGATGTTCACCTTCATGTGCTTCCTTCAACATCATAGTGGTTTCAGAGTTGGCTAAACATCTAAGTAAGTTTCCTCCAAAACTTTTCCGGTATAGAATTCCTTCATGAAAGATAAATCTCTTAGCCTTCTGTCTTATCTTGCATGCTTCTTGTTTCTCTGAGGGAAGAATATTATCTCGAATAAACTTGATGTAAGGCTCTCTCTAGTCCCCAGCGTGATGGATAGTTAGTGGCTCTAATTGATGTGGTGGTTCCTGGTAGTTGTCAAAGCTCCTTGCAATGCTCGAGACTGAGATTCCATGGTCGACCAGTAATACCCAAGACGTTGAAGGCGTCGGTAAAGTGTTACCACTAAAGTTTGGCCACATACTTCATCATGCACATGATTAAGTTTTTGTTATGCTTCTTCATCTCCAAGACATCTTGACAGTGATCCATCTGGATTTCTGAAGTATATTACTCCATGAAGCAAGAAGAAATTCTTTAGGTTTTTGAGCTTGATCTTTCCTTGAGGAAGGAAACTATTGAGTTCGTTGATGATTGGTGTTCTCCAGTCATCTGCTTGAGCATCCTCGGAATGAGCCAACCATGTCAATGACATAGTGCATCTTTGTATTGTTAGTATTTTCTACATCCCTTTGAATTGTAACTTAGAAGCTAGAGTAACTAAGCAATCGACATGTATGTTGTTGACTCGCCCAATATGGACTATTGTTGCTTCATCGAAGTGAGTTAATAGCTTCTGAGACTCAGTCCTGTAAGGGGATAGTGTTAGTTCTTTCAAAGAGTACACTCCATTCATCTGGTTAACCAACAACTTCGATTCGCCTTCTATCTCTAGGTGTGTTACTCCTTCCTGTTTAGCTAATGACATGCCTATTAAGAAGCTTTATACTCTTCTAAATTATTAGTGCATTCGAAATCCAGTTTGAATGAGTGAAAGAAGACTTTAACAGTTGGGGATACTAGAACTACACCAGCTCCTCCTGTATTATTACTAGGAGTAGCAAAGTCGTCAATATACAACAACCACGTTTCTTCTTTCACGAGAGAGATTTTTGGAAATTCTCTGGGTACGTCTTCATACAACATGGTAGTATCTTCACCTGGGAAGGCTGTTATCAAGTCTGTCATTGCTTGTCCTTTCACTACTTTTGGGGAGACACATGCTATGTCAAATTCTGACATCTGAAGTAGCCACTTTGCAGCCCTTCCTATCAGAGCCGGTTTTGATAGTTAAAACCTGATGGATCAGCTTTGGCGACCAACACTACTCTGTTAAATAATAAATAGTATCTCAGCTTCTGTACAGTGTGAACCGATGATAAACATGTTCTTTCTTCTTTGGGGTATCTAAGCTCAGTATCTTTTAGCGAGCGACTGGTGTAATAAATTGGGTATTCAACTCCCATGTCATCTTCTTAAACGAGAAGGGATCCTGTCGTAACATCACTAGAGGCTATGTATAGAAGTAGAGGTCGCCCTGCTATGGGAGATCTCATGATAGCTGGTGACAACATTAATTGTTGGATCTTACAAAATGCTTCATGTTGAGTAGTGGACCAAATATAACTCGCCCATTTCTTCATTAATGGAGTGAATGAGGCTATGGATTGAGCTAACCCTGGAATGAAATGCCTGATGTATGCTACTTTTCCCATAAAACTTTTAATCTCTCTCACATTCCGTGGAGAAGGCATGAAGGTGATTGCTTGAGTCTTGATTGGATCTACCTTGATTCCTTCTGTCGTTACTTGAAATCCTAGGAATTTGCCAGATGAAACACCGAAGCACACTTTAGGGGATTCATTTTAGCTTATATTCACGACATCTTTCAAATACTTGGCACAACACCTCTAAATGATCTACTCGATTTTTGGACTTAACGATTATATAAAACGACGTAATCTACCTGCTTACGCATCATGTCATGGAAGATTGATGTCATGGCACGTTGGTAAGTAGCTCCCGCGTTCTTTAGACCGAAAGGCATCACAATATAATAAAAATTTCCGGTTGGAGTCCGGAATGCAGTCTTACTAGCATCATGTTCATATATTTTTATTTGATTATAACCACTATAAACATCCATGAAGGAGAACATGCCATGGCCACTTGTCGCATCGACTAACATATCAATGTTAGGTAGCAGAGAATCATCATTGGGACAACATTTATTCAGATTCCTAAAGTCTATCCAATATCTTATTTGACCGTTCTTCTTCTTGACAAGAACAACATTGGCTAACCTGGTGGGATTTTAAATAGGCTTGATGAATCCAACAACAAGTAGCTTTTGTACTTCGAATTTGATTTGTTATTTTACTTCATGCATGAACTTCCTCTGTGGTTGTTGACAGGTTTGGATCTAGGGATGATATGTAGGTGACGAGTGACCAGTTTATTTTCTAGGCCAAGCATCTCTTCGTAATTCCAGGCAAATGTATCTCGATATTCCTTAAGGAGATTTATAAGTCCCACTCGTTCATCTGGTGACAGATTCGAACTAATGGAAATTGGTTTTGGCATTTCTTCTGTACCGATGTCAACTGTCTCCAGTTCATATGTGGTCGAGTCTATGGCATCCTGCAATTATCGTTGCGTGTCTTGCACTTCTTCTTCGTCTTGCATTGGTTTATTGTTGTTGCATTCCTCTGAGCGGAAAGGCTCATCAGTAGCCTCCCCTGTTAATTGCTAACAATTGTGATGAAGGTAGATTACTCTTCCTTCAGTATCGTAGTTGGTGACGAAGTTGCGCCCTCTCTTGGTGTGAGAGTGAGTTGGAATCCTAACAATTGCAGGGTATTGCTTAGCAAAGTCTGCTGAGAGAGGCATCTTCGGAAGTTGATGCGTGTCGTACATGCAATAAGTTACTTCAATGTTTCCCACTAATACTAATAAGTAACATAGCGGTAGTAAGGGTCGTTCCCACGAGGAGCTGTGAATTGTTATTTATCTTTGAATTCCTATGTAAACCAAGGGAGTTGTAGAATTACTAATCAAAATTCTACTGGATAATTAAAATAAAGTAAATAAAGGATGAGATTAAAGGGAGAAAATAATAATTAGGGGTTTCATCTTCCGTCATCAAACAAGCTCTTCAATCGATTAGAGATAACGTTCAATCATTCTCGTATCAATAACCCTAATGCATCCTATCACAGGCTTACTCCGGCAAAATTCTTTATATCATCAAAGGCGCAAGAGCCACTCTTTGAATCCTTCTCAATGAATAACTTGGAACAAGAGCCACTTAAGTTTAACTCAATGAAAGCAATAATAATATTGAGTTGAGGTTATTTTAAGCAATCTGGCGCAAGAGCCACACGGATTTAACCTAGGTTAAGCTTCTACACATAATTGTATGGAAACATCCCGTCGTTAACAACTATGTTCTGCTACCTGTGAGTTTTTCGACAATTCCGGATCTCAAACCCTAGTCTAGCTTAGATATGAACACATGATCATTCAATTTGCAACTCAAACGAGCAAGTATTCAATCATACATGGCGATATTAACAGTAGAATATAAGAGATAAAAGAGATTATTAACATTAAAACAAACCATCCATACTGATTTACATTTCTAGGAATTCCAACTACATCCCCAACCAATAAAACAAAGTCACCTACCCATGGATTTACTAAAACCCAAGGAAAATACACAAAGAAGAAGAATGGTTTCCCGCTAAGGGGACAACCCTAGGTTTTTGATGTAAAAGATGTGTTATGAGGGGTAGAAGATAAGAGATTACTTCAAAAGATGTATGATATCCCTTGTTTGATCCATATATGTCTTCTTTTATAGCTTTCAATGCTTGAACCTCAAGTATCATCTCCTTCTAGGGTTTAGAATCCTTTTGGGACCATGTTTCCGTGATTTAGAAGTCCAAAACGTGTCTTAAAAGTGGCATACATCGAGTCATAATTGGTAGACTCATCCATCCACTTTCTACCGATTATTTTTGAAAAGTATACATAGTTTTCTGACCCAAAACCGTTAATCGGTAGTCTCGGGTCCTCATTATCTACCGATTTTGTTGCTGAGCGTTTTACTTACTTCTTCTCGAATGTTTTGCTCATAACTTCCTCATACGAACTCAGAATGACCTCATTCTTTTTTGCGTTGGATTCGAAATTAAATTATATTAAATATGATGATAATAAATTCTGGGTTTGAACGAGTTAAACTTGGTATTTGTCCCTTCTTCACTTGTAGAACTTGACTTCCTTGTTCATTTCATGTCGTAATGAATTCCTTTCTTCTTATTTGCTTAATATGCTTCAAAACTCCTAAGAAACTCAAAAACAAATAAAATTAAAGCATAGTGATATGGAAACTAACAATAAAGCAATGCATTAGAGTATCCAACTAATGCAAATAATGCGCCTATCAAATTCCCCCCACACTCGCCTTTTACTAGTCCTCGAGAAAACTACTAACCTAAACTAAACTACAACAACTCCATTTCGTCGAGGATACGGCTACACTTAGCATGTATGACAAGCCTTGAAACCCCTAGATGTCCCTAGTAGACGAATTATAGTTTTGTGTGGGTTTACAAGAGGCATACCACAAAACCTAAATTCCAACTTTCAAAAAATTCCGAAGCACATGCATCCAAAGAGCTATGATGACATAAAGTTTCTGCACACGAAAAATAAGAAGTTAGAAGTATCAAAGAACATTATTCTTATGCTTAACTCTTGAGTTAGGAGAAAACCACCATATAAAAGAACCCAACCTCAAGAGCTATCGAATAAGCATTACGCCTCGACTTGTGTCTCACCACTAGGGTTTTATGAAGTTGCACTCAGAAGACGCACTTTATGGTTCTCATGTGTGCAGGCAGGAGCGAAGATATAAATCCTGCACACGTTGAATAGTGGGCAGGAAAAGTAACCTTCCGAATATAATTTATTATCCCATGGAAATATGGGACGAAAAGAACCCTTTTTTTATTTTTCTGATGATCTCTAAGAAAGTAAGTCAACCACTATGTAAGGATGGGAACACTTACTTACGTTCTCACCCGATTCACAATCATCACTACTCCCATAACAAATAAAAACGTCTTCGGTCTTTTTCGTCTTCGACTTCAACTATTGATGATAAACTTCTGAACTTTGTAGAACTTTGACAATTTGTAACTCTTTTACTCAAATTCTTGTTGCTTGAAACTTTTCTATAGATTTATTCTTTCACATGGCCTTAACTAATCAAACAACTCACTAACTACGAAATTAAAATGCATATTTTTTTATTTTTTTATTTTATTTTTTTTTTATTTTTTTGTAACATGCTTCAAAAATATAGCAACTACAAGAATAATTAAACTGAAATTAACATGGTCGTGTGGAAAGGAATTAAACACATGATTCTTCACAACTTGTATTGCCTTGGTATCGTATAAACTTCAAAAACTTACATCTTTTTCTTTTCTTTTCTTCACCTTGTTTTGCCTTCACTTTTGATATAGAATTTTGCTCATTTTATTGTTGCTTGGAAACCTTGACTGTATTCAACTTTCTTTGTGATTTTGATGTCGCTCCGCTTGTTGATGATGATGTGTTTATATGGCTGCTTTGTCGAGAGAATGGTGTCAACTGCAAACAAGACTACAAGATAGAGTTAGCAATTCTGACGATAACCTCATGATTGAAGAAATAACAATCAAAAGATCAAAAAATAGTGCTGAAATTGGTGCGAAGTTGGGTAGCTCATCATTTTACCCGGAATTAGTGTAAGATGACACACACTCTAAAGGAATTTTTTTAGACAACTACACAGAGTTGAAGGTCTGGCGCCTCGCTTGATGTAATAGGTAGTCTTCACCAACGATTGATCATCTCCCTAATACTGTATTCTCTACCGGCGGTTTAAGTCCCTTTTAGTTAGCTCTTGCCTCTCAACAACCAAGAAACCCAAATGTTGTTCTCTATTACTTATAAATTCAATTATTTTGGTGAGAACTCCGTATGTAGAATTAGCTAGAAATATACTAAGTGACTCTAAAATCTCTAAAAGTTGAAAGTTTTCATGCAAATATGTACAAAAAGTTTAAAAATTCTACCTACAAAAGCGAATACTAAAAATCGATATGCTTAATTACTCCCCCACACTTAAACTTTACATTGTCCTCAATGTAAATTGATTCCTCCAATGTAAAATCAAGGTGGAAAATTCTCAACATGATATGCAAACTATAAAAATAAAAATAAAAGAGAGAAAAATATGAAACCAATGGGTTGCCTCCCATTCAGCGCTTAGTTTAACGTCCTCATCCTGACCCTCTAGTTACTGTCCGTACACCAACAATCTGAAAATCTGGGGATCCGCCTGGACAACAATCTGCAATTTAATAACAACGTCACATAAATATTAGCACATGATAGTACGAGTGAAACCATTATCATAAAAAAGTTACCCCCACACTTAGTTCCTCCTATATTTGGAAGTGTATATAGAACATAAATTTCAGGAACTGTTACAGGTTTCTCAAGTGTAACCTGCACAGTGTTAGAATCAAGTATATCTAATGGTGGATAGTTAGCAGCAAAATGATCCGTTAAAACTTTAGAAGCACACAACTCCAATCCTAAGTGAGTGTTTTATTAAAATTAGGGTTAACAAAATTTTGAGAAATTACTTCGATTGGAGGAAGATGATCAAAATATATAAAATTATACAAAGGATTAGACAAACCTTCCACCATCTCTTGTATTATGGGATCCTCATTGTTCTTAAATAAATCCAATGAATTATCTACCTTTTGTATATCGTGGTCCTCTATTAAAATTTTCAACCATACTTCGTCAGTTTCTGCCTCAACCAAAATAGACTTGACTTCTCGATTAGAGACTTTTGTTTGTCTGTTTGTCTGCGGATGATACATTGTATCAATCTTGTGACATATGTTATACTTCTTTAACAAGCCCTGAAAACACTTTTTTCGAAAGTGTGATCATCTATCACTAATTATGGCTCTTGGATTCCAAACCTTACAAAAATATGCTCTTAAACAAAGTGTGTAACCACTTTAGAATCATTAGTATGAGCGGCTTTAGTTTCCACCTATTTCAGCATATAATCAACAAGGAGAAAGGTATATAATTTACCAAAATAATTGGCAACAGGACCATAAAATCAATGCCCGGACATCAAAAAATTCAACAAAGAGAATAAACTTTTGTGGCATTTGAATTCGAGCACCTTGTTTCCCGTTCTTTGGAATCTATCATAAGTTGTAAAAAACACAGACGCATCTTTGAATAAAGTAGACCAATAGAAACTACTCTCAAGTACCTTAAAAGTGGTTTGCTTTGGTCCAAAGTGTCTTCCAAAAGCGTATGGATGGAAAAAAGACAAGATATAATTAAATTAAATTCGGGTATGCATCTTCGTATAAGTTGGTTTAAACAATGTTTCCATAAGTATGGATCATCCCATATATATTGATTCGCATATATATATTGATTCACTACATTTTTGAGTTTTTCCCTTTCAGCACGAGAAAAATTACTTGGGTTTTGTTTAGACATTAAATAATTCATAATATATCAGCATACAATGCTTCTAAAATAATAATTGAGAAGATTTGTTCATCAGGAAGTTTTCACGCGACGGAATAACTTCTTCGTCTACAGTAAGACGACTCAAATGATCTGCAACGGTGTTCTCAATGCCTTTTTTGTATTTAATTTTGAGATCAAACTCTCGTAAGAGTTGTATCTATTGAATAAGCTTTGGATTTGCTTCCTTATTTGCAAGTAAGTACCACTTAAGTGCTGCATGATCAGAAAACATAACAACTTTCATACTAATCAAATAAGGACGAAATTTTTCCAATGCAAATACAATGACCAATAACTCATTTTCAGTAGTGGTGTAGTTTTGTTGGGTCTCATTCAACGTCTTGGAATAAATGAGGTGGCTTCCCAATACGTTGTCCTAATACTGCACCAAGCGCATAATCATTAGCATCACACTTTAGCTCAAAAGGCTTGCTCCAGTTCGGTGGTCGAATGATAGTGGTCGTTATCAAATGTTATTTTAAACGACTGAATACCGCCAAACACTTATCATCGAAGTTAAAAACCATGACTATTTGCAATAAATGACATAATGGTTATGCAACCTTGGAAAAGTCTTTGATAAACCTGCGATAATATCCCGCGTCACCATGAAAAACACGAATCTCCCTCGCTGCAGTGTGAGAGGTTAGAGCACGAATAAGATCTATCTTTGCTTTATCAACTTCCAAACCTTTGGAAGAAATAATATGGCCTAAAACAATGCCATGCGTTACCAGGAAATGACATTTTTCCCAACTAAGCACAAGATTAGCTTCAACACGTCGTTTAAAAAACAGTGTAAGGTTATCCAAGCACAAGTCAAATGAATCACCATATATATTCATAAAAACTTCTATAATATTTGAAAAGATATTTACTGTACACCTTTGGGATGTAGCAAGTGCGTTACACAAACCAAAAGGTATCCTTCTGTTTACAAATGTTCTAAAAGGGCAAGTAAAAGTAGTCTTCTCTTGATCCTCAGGTGCTATAGCAATCTGATTGTAACCTGAATAACCATCAAGAAAACAGTAGTGAGAGTGTCCAGACAATCTTTATAATATTTAATCAATAAAAGGTAAAGGAAAGTGATTTTTATTGTGGTTACATTAAACTCTTAAAACGTTTGCACTTGAGTTGGAACAAGTTCATTGTCTTCATTCTGCACCATTGTGACGCCCGATTTGTTTGGTACAACTTGTACCGATCACCCCACTTGCTATCATATATGTCAAATAAATTAAGTATCTTTTTCTTTTTCCATTCTCAGAGGGTTCAAACGACGTTAAGCTTCCCTTGTAGGCTTTTTTACCTCCTCAAGTAGTACACTATGCATGTACGTAGATGGACTTATTCCCTTGACATCAATAATTGTCCATCCTATAACAACTTTATACTTCCTTAACACTCGAATAAGTTTTTGGTCCTGCAATTCAGTTAGTCTCTTGGATACTATCACCGACAACTCCTCGTTATCACCCAAATACATGTATTTTAGGCGATCAGTAAGAGGCTTTACTTCTAGTTTATAAGCATGTAAGATAGATGGTGAAAGTTTTTCATTAGTGCATGGTAAAGAGATAAACGAGATACCATGAGTTGGTGGGCATTGTTCTAAATATCTGTAAGATATTTAGAACCCACACTCCTCGTGATAATAGTCTCCAATGAGTCATCATTCCCCAAATCAAATATTTGTTGAGCTAAAGAGTCAATAACATCAACGGAAAAACAAGAATAAATATCACTGCGATATCGTATTGCCTCATAAATATTGAAACGAATCATTTCTCCATCAAATTTTATCGTTAATGTTCCACTATAAACGTTAATTTTGGTTCTCGCCGTTCGAATAAATGGACGTCCAAGTAGTAAGGGCATAGAAGAATCAGTTGATCCATCTGTCATCTCCAGTACAAATAAATCTACTTGAAATATTAGTTGATTGACATTCATAAGTACATCTTCAATAATACCTCTAGGGTATACGTTAATACGGTTAGTTAATTGTAAAAGAACTCCAATTTCTTTCAGAAGACCTAAATTCAAATATTCATATATAGACGCATGCATAACGTTTAATGATGCTCCTAAATCAAGCATAGCCTTATCAAATTTATTGTTACCAATAATAACATGAATTTCAAAAATACCCGGATCTCTACGTTTCAGAGGGAGTTTCTTTTGTAAGATAGCAGAAGCGTTTTTCCCCACAATCATTACGTCGTTATCGATGAGTCTTTGTTTATTGGTATATAAGTCCTTCATAAATATCACATACTCAGAGACTTATTTGATAACATCTATAAGTGGTATGTTCACATGAATCTTCTTATAAATATCTAAGATCTTCTTGTCTCGTTTCGCCTTTTTAGAATTAGCAAACCTACGAGAAAAATGCAACGAGGAACATAAGTATAAAAAGGAGGTTTAGAGTTTGTTTTAGGTACCTCATTGGTTTGGGAAGATTTAGTATTTTATTCCTCCAACATCGGCCCTTTAGGGTCATCACTGCTTCCTATAGCTGTAACTTCTTGTTGCACAGTTCGTGTACCACTTCTCAATATCACAGCTGACATTCTACCATGGATTATGAGGTTGAGAAGGGAGGTCCCCGACATGATGTGCCTTCAACTGATTCAACTCACTTTCCACTGAACCAACTTGTGTTTCTAACTCCTTGATGGCGTTATCATTCTTTTATTGGCTATGTTGAAACATGGATATAACAGTGTTGAGCTTGTCATTCTTGATAGAACCCTGATTAGGTTGTTGTTGTGGAGGAAATTGTTGTTGTTGATACCCATTGTGGCAGTTGAAAGTAGGTTGTTGAACCGCAATATGCTTGTTAGCATAGTCAAAGTCTGGGGTGATATCTTCATTCTGGATTATAAGTGTTGGCGAAGGGATCATAGCTAGGTTTATGCCGATTTGGAAAGATCGCATTGACTTGTTCATTGCCCTCTTCATAAGTTGAAGAAGATGATAGTAGAAATACCACGACTGCAATTTGTTGCATCGTTGTTGTTAGATTGCCAATTTGTTGACGACTTCAGTGGATTCGCTAACTTCATTAACTCTTGCTGATGAGTCATTCTGACCCACGACTTGAAAATTATTGAGAATTTGCTGCCATGTTCTCAATTAACTCTCTAGCCTGCGTTACTGATTTGTTCACTGCACACTACCTGCAACGCAAATGAGATTTCTGTCGCTTGTTTGGAGACCTTATAGAAATACTAGATGATTAATAAGTCACTGAATTGATGGTGCAAGCAGCTGGCCACCAATCTCTTGTAACGTTCCCAACATTCATACATTGTTTCTCCTTTCATCTGTTTTTGAGTCGCTTTTGTTGTAGGATAAAACCTCGCTAAGAAGAGTTTCTTCAACCTGTTCAAGATTATAACACCGCCGGAAGGTAAATGTTAATTATTTAGAAGATTAATTAGTTTAATGAGATTTATTTTATGGGGCTAAATGATTTTATTCATTTTAAATTAGATTAGAATATTTGTTTAATTTTTTAGGAAGTAACAAAATGTTATGTTTACTTTATTAAGAACCCATATATTCTAAGATATGCTTTACAAAAGAAAAAATATATATCCCAAGATAGAAAAAGAAAAATCCAAGTAAAATCTGGTTGAAATATGTAGTAAATATGATATCAGTAAGGTTAATAAGGGTATACCAGTCTAAATAAGAAAATATATATACAGTCGGACTTAGTTAGCGATTTGAGTACGATTTTTGTTCTCCTCAAATCACATTTTACTCTCTCTCTAGCAAAAATCTACTAGATATTCAAAAAAATCATACTTTACTATGAAGTGAAAAGGTATTATGGTCAAATTTTATTTTAAAGAATATGATTATTTGACTAAGAGCTTCTCCAATAGTTTTTATGTGTGTTTCCTAGGTGGCAAAAACAAACAAGACATCCCCATTCCAATTTTTCCTTAAGTTTAGGGGAAGAAAAAAAATCATCTCCAATCGTGATGTTTGTGATATTTTTTGACTAAATATAAATTTTACTTTTAGTAATTTTAAGATTTTATTAGAGTTAAAAATGGTAATTTCATATATTGGAATTAATTTTAGTTAAACAAAAGTTTACTAGAATAGCTTGACATCCTCAAGGTGAATGTCTAGAACAACCAAAAATTAAGCTATGTCATCTTCACATTGATTTAAGAATTTTGGGTTGGAGAAGTATTTTAGGGAAAATGAATGTATATCCTATGTGGATTTAAACACTTATCTTCACGTACCTTTCATTAGAGAAGCTCTAAGAAATAAAAATTCTGATTTCAAAAGACATATTAGTTGGACAAAAAAATAGATAAAATTCGGTTGCCAAACATAATGTGGATAAAAATAATATATAAGAAATGCATCATCAAACATCTATTCTCGACATTCACGGGTGTGTATATTGGAATTACCACTTGGTTGGAGAATACTAAATTCGGAATACTTTTTTTCTTTGATTCTTGATGCTATTCTGATAATCCACTAACTAGGTTGAAAGTTATATCGATAAAAAATCCTAACGTTCTCCAGAAAAGAGCAAACAAAAGATATAAATTTCTTATAGGACAATCTCATTGTATATACATTAACATCACCTAATATTCCTCTCGAAGGATGGGTATTTCAACTGGACCAGGATTTTCTATCTTGACCTTGATCCTTTCAACTATTGAATGGCTCATACTCTTCTTTTGTCCTGCTGTTAAATTGCAAAAAGCCAATTGTTGTGCATGCTTAGGATGTAGGAATGACTCCACCCCACAACTTTAACATCAATACATATGGATTTGATGCAGTTGGCCTTCAAGACATAGAATAACCTTTGTTGTTGACACATTAACATCTATTGGAATTCTTGCTTGGTTGCAGGCCATTTTGATCTGTGTATTTCTTTGCACTTGTTTGATTTTTCTTTGTCTTTCCAGTGAGGAATGCCGCTTCTGTTTCTCCTTCTATTAGGCTTTTATTTAGATGAAAGAGCATTGAATTCTCTCTTAACTCTTCTTGTTTTCTCCAAGAGAAATTTAATTCATTTTTTTCATCTTCTCTTCCTGAGTCGCGTCCCTTCAAGATAAATACAAAGAATCATTATGAGTTAGGTTAGGTCTAGTAAAGTCTAGATAATAGTTTTTAGGTGGGCTAAAGCATAATAAATTATATTTACTTTTACTATTGAAGTTATTGGTAATTCTTTTTTTTACAGCTATAGAATTTTGTTTTATTCTATTCCTTGGTAGCCCTTTCCCCGAAATCTTGTATGGTCTATTCTAATTGTTTTAACCATTGGATTTTTCTTCATTTAACCTCGTACATGACTGCAATGGACTATGTTTAGTAGCTGGAGTTTCCCAATTCTTCCTTCTGTCTTAGTTCCATTGGTGTGTCTTTGTTCTATGTGCTCAGTTAATCTGCCATCTCTCATGTGAATTACCTTAGACTAATAGTTGACTCTCATTTGCATCTTATATCCTATCTTCATTTGTATTTCGAATCTGCATTTTATCTTCTTAGTTCATCTGTTTCTGCATTTCTTTGATTTCATTCTCTGATTTCTAATGGCTCATGCGGATGACCTTTATTCGCACCTTAGTGGTCTTTCATTAGATCAGAGGTTTTTTAATCATATGCATGTAGGCATCCTCCCAACTCCTTCAGAATTTATTAGGGATTTTGGTATTAAGAATAACAATATATTAGCAAGAATTTTCTCAGTCTGTGTGTTCAAGCCTTGGGAAATTAGAGGAGATTTATCTTACCTTTGGGGGCCTAATATTCCTTTTCAGATAAGAGAGGTGGATCCTAATCTTTTTATCACTGCTTTCTCCAACTTTGATGACTTTTTCTGGGTACTTCAAATGGTCCTTGGTACCCTTTTGGCAATATTCTTGCGACAACGAGAGCGTATCTGGGTATGCAGATCTCAATGGATTCAGCCAAGGAATCTCCATTATGGGATAGTATTTTAAATGCTAAATATGAGCATATGAATCAGGAAATGATATGTTTAATAACAAGTAAGTTAGGGAGGGTAAGTAGAGTTTGTCCAGATTCTATGCATCAGACTCTGAGCTCAATCCAAAAGTCTTGGTGTGGGTCAATATTGAGAAACCCTTAATATACAAATTGTTGGTAAGTATCCAGTTATGGAAATATTCATTAACTACCTCAATCTTCCTTCCCAATTCTGCAATGTTGTCTTGAAGACATTTATGACATATCTATGGATTCTCCTTATCCGGGTGACAACTTTCATTTCATTAATGATGTCCAAATACAAACTTGGAACCCCAAAATTAGCTTGGATTATATTGGGAATTCAATTCCTCTAAATTCTTTCATGGACATGCCTGGAGTACAAGAAACCTACAACAACCTTTTCGGTGCAAATATGGGTATGCAAAACAATGAGGTAGTAGTTAATGAACCAAACTTCCAAGCTCCAGCTAATCCTCAAGCTCCTGACTCTGATATGCCTCTAGCAGGTGACACAATGTTAGGCAAGAGAACATTCCCATTTAATTTTCCTAATAATTTTAATCCCTTTGTGAGTTCTTCTTCGAATCTGAGTCATAGAAATAACTCAGTTACGAGTCAATCCCCTGATCTTGTCCTTGCACTGATTCCCGATTCGTTTCTAGCTACGTGTTTACTTCAAGACATTTCCAATCCATTTCTACATAGATCAGTTCCATCCCCAATTGTTGGCAGAAGATTGTCATTTTCTTCTTATGAAAATTCTAAGGTTTTAAGATATCTCTTAATGATTCTCCCTCAGGCAGTCTGACTCCTGCATTTTGCATCTCCATCTCTGCATTCTCATCCTCCTCCAATTTTGTTAATCATACTCCCTCTTCTTTCAAAATGGATGCAATTCAAATTGATCAGTACAGATCCAACCTGAAAGAACACCAAGCAAAATCAGAACTTTATATCCCCCTCTCGTTCTCATTATCTCCCTCGCCAAAGCAATTGGAAGAGATCGAGGTTTTTTCCTTATCATTTTTACTACCTTTTCACCCTAACTATCATCGATTGTTTTCTTTCGTTGCCCTTTTGTTATTAGTTATTTGCGCTGATATTTATTTGTTTGATCTTAGAATTTCCCTTTAAGCTAATTTTCGACCATCAGAAGTTTATTAGGTTGGTTTACTAGTCTTTCCTTATAACTATGAAGATAATTGCATGAAATGTGCAAGGATGTGGAAACCTTTTTACTCACAATCACTTAGCTCACATTATAAATTTCAAAAGACAAGAAATCCCTTTTCTCTATGAAACTAAATCTTAAAAACCTCTAGTTACATCATTGTTATCTTCTTTCCCTAATACCCATATTGTTGATCCAATTGGATTAGCAGGTGGATTAGCAATTGCCTGGATAGACGGTTTTCATTTTGACATAGTTCAATGGAATTTAAATATGATCAATATTATAGTCAAAAACAACTTTGAATCTAAGCAATGGGTCCTTACCTGTTTCTATAGCAGCCCTTATCCCCATAATAGGAATATAGCTTGGGACTTTATAGAGGAAATAACTGATCAAGTTAATAAAAATAATATACCTTGGGTTATTCTAGGAGACATGAATATGATCTTTAGTCAATCTGATAAAGAAGGTGGCCTTTCTTTTAAATCTAAAGATTGTGAATATTACACAACATTCTTCAAAGAGCAGGTCTTTTTGACTTAGATTTTTTAGGATATGAATTCACCTGGAATAATCATAGGAAAGGCCCTGCTAATATTCAAGAAAGGCTAGATAGAGCAGTAGCTAATACCTCTATGAATCTTCAATTTCCAAAAGCTAATCTTAAGTATTTAGTTGTTGTTGGTTCTGACCATAACCCTTTATCTTTATCTTTAAATTTTGATTACGAAAATTGGAATCCACCTTTAAATATTATGATATTTGGATCAAAGAACCATCCTGTGTCCAGATCATCAAAAATTCTTGGAGTAGTTTTATTGTAGATAAACCAGCTAATACCCTGGTGTCTAATTTGCATTCATTAAGTATTCATCTCTCGGATTGGAAAAGAAATGTTTTTGGATCAAAACCAAACAAATAAAAACTATTCTTAGGAAAATAGATAACATAAATTCATCCCAAACTATATCTTGTAAAGAAGAAAAAATTCAAGATAAGCTACTAACTCTTGGAAAACTGTATGCAACATAAGAGGCCATAGCTAAACAACAGTCTAGAGATAACATAGTCAGACTTGGAGAAAAAAATACAAAATATTTTTACACAGTCACTCTTAGGAGAAGAAAATAGAACAATATTGATTGTCTTATGAAGATAGATGGGAAAGTCACTTTTGATAAAACTGAAATTCAAATAGTTGATCTTGTAGAAACTTCTTATTATTCTATTTTCAGTAACATCCAACCTGTTATTTATGATAATGATAATTTAAATCTCTTTGAGTATTCCATCTAAGGTTGAGATTCTGGGAGTATTAAAAAATATGAAACCAAATAAATCTCCAGGCCCTGATGGCTTCCCAGCCAGTTTTTAAAAAATAATTGGGACTTGGTAGGTGATCAGATGCCTTAATGATTCAGCAATTCTTTATTTCAAGGGTTCTTCATCTGACTTAAATAAAACTTTTTTGTTCTTGATCCCTAAAATTAGACATCCTAAAAGTCCAAGTCAATTCAGGCCAATAGGACTCTGCAACACAACTTATAAGATAATTACAAAACTTTTGGCTAACAGAATTAAACCTCATCTTGACAATTTGATTTCTCTCTTTTCAAGCTGCTTTTCTTTCTAAGAGACAAATTTCATACAATATAATAGTAGCCCTTGAAATTATCCATTCTTTCAAAAAGAAGAAAATAAAGGGTTGGGAATCAAAATAGACTTGTCAAAGGCCTTTGTTAGAGTCAATTGGGATTTTCTCATCTTAGCCCTTTGATATTTTGGCTTTAAATCTGAGTTTTGCAATCTTATTCATCAATGTATCTCCACATCTTCAATCGAAGTCCTATTAAATGGATCCCATGGGACCCATTTCAAACCTTCTAGAGGTCTAAGGCAAGGAGACCCCCTATCTCCTTACCTTTTTCTTATTTGTATGGAAATCTTCTCTAGATTGCTTCTAAATCAGGAAAAAGATAACCTCATTTATGGAGTTAAATTAACTCCAAGAAACAACCCCATTTCCCATCTATTTTTTGTTGATGATTGCCTGCTCTTTACAAAATCTGATATGAATGAATGTAAGAATATCCTTAAGACAATAGAAATTTTTAGTAAAGCTTCTGGTTAACTAATCAATTTTGACAAATCAGGTATATTCTTTAGCAAAAAAGTCCATCCTAAACATCAAAGAGTCATGTCTAAACTCCTAAAAATTAAGAAGATAGACTTTAAAGATTCTTATTAGGGGCACCTCTATTTATTTATAGGTCTAAAATTAAAACCTTTGAGCACATTGTAGAAAAAATGGAACAAAAATCTCAAGGTTGGAAAAACAAGACCCTACCCCAATCTAGTAAAATGGTCATTAACAAATCTGTTTTAGCCAGTATGCTCATCTTTCAAATGGGTTGCTTTATTATCCCTAAAAAGATCACCGATAAAATCAATGCTCACCAAAGGGACTTCTGGTGGGGGAATGAAACAAACTTTAAAGGCTTTTGTCCCAAAGCTTGGACATGTCTCTGTAAACCCATTCATAAAGGATGTCTGGGCTTTAAACATGCTCATAAAACTAATCTTGCCATGATAGCAAAACTAGCTTGGAGACTGCTGAATGAACCTAATTCCCTTTGGGCTTCCTAATTTTAACCAAAATATTTTAGAGGTAAATCAACATTAAGAGTTAAACCTTCAGCCACTAGTTCATGGATCTGGAAATGCATTTGTAAAGGATCAAGCTTGTTGAACAATTTAGTATCTGGGAAGTAGGTGATGGTAGAACCATAAATTTTTGGGAGGATAGCTGGATCCCAGACTTAAACTTTAATCTTGCTCAATTTCGTAACACTAGTAACTCTTTTCTAACACTTATAGTATATATGATTGATCCTGCTACCAAAAAGTGGAATGTTAACTTGATCTCTTCTCTTTTCCCTGTCCATATAGTTGAGGCTATCTGTAAGATTAGACTATTTCCTCATAAGCTAGATGGTTCAACCTCAAATTGACTCAGATGGCTTCTGACAAGTTCAAAAGAATTCTCAGTCAAATCTTTATATCATAAATTAAATGAAAATAAGATTAATTCAAATAATTTAAACCTATTAGACAAATTATGAAAAGACATATGGAGATTAGAGATTTCTCAAAGAATTAAAATCTTCTTTTGGAAATGTCTGCAGAATGCTCTATATACAAACTCAAAATTATCCAGGTTCATCAAGGAAATTTCTCTGGGATGTTTCTTTGGTTGTGACTCTGAAGAAACTTTGGAATATTTGTTCTTCCAATGTGATTATGCTAAAGCAATTTGGGTTTTAAACCCAAATGAATTTCAATTTCAATACCAAAATAATTCTTCTTTTATAGATATCTGTCTCTCATGGACAGCTACCATTGGTAGTTCTGTCTCTATTGAGGTGGCTCTGACTAAAATGTGGTTCATATGGAAAGAAAGATGCAACAGATGCTTCCAAGGAAAACAAAGTTCCCCAGCTCAAACAACCTTAAAAATTCAAAGACACATCAATTTTTGGAAGACCCATAAGGCATATAAGCCTAAAAGTAGAATACAAAAACAACTAAAAGAAGACTGGAACACTCCTGTTAAAGATAAACTCAAAATAAATGTTGTTGTTGCTTGGGTATCTAAAGATTATCCCTCAGGTTTTGCTTTAATCTTGAGAAATGATGCAGGTGAATTCCAACAAGGAAGAGCAGGTCCATCTATAACAACCTCACCAGAAGAAGCAGAGGCAATAGGAGTCCTTTAGGCTTCCTACTGGGCGAAGGAGAAGAATATCACCAACTTTAGCATAAATGGAGACTATAAGAAATTTTTCGATTATCTGAATGGCCAAAATTCCTTGATCTCTTGGTAGAGTAAGGCTATTCTTGATGAAGCTATCTACATTACTGGTTTATGCCTTAATGTTTCGGGTTTTAATTTCATTCCAAGAACAACAAACTCTAGTGCTGATCTTCTAGCTAAGGATTCCAAACTTTATAGCTGTAATATGGATTGGGATCTTGTTCCCCCATTATGTATCAGGAATGCCCTTGTAGTAAATAAATCTAATGCTAGGAAATGTCTTCATACTCCCACATTAGATGGCTCTACTTTTTTTGTAAAGAAGTTTTCTAGCACCTTATGAGTCTTTTATTAAATTCTTAATTTGTAAAAAAAACAAACAAAAACATCACCTAATATTTTCATTATTCATAATTGTTAATCTAAAACGAAAGAGTAATCATTGAAATTTGTAATGTTTTCGCATAATGAATGAGTTGGTATGGCAAAGCACTTGCCCGGATCTTTCAGTTCTTTAGTAGTAATAGGGTTTTTGGTTCAATTTATTGGATTCTTAAGAATTGGATTATAGGGTAATCCAATTCCTAGAATTGGATTATCAAGAATCATATTCTAGATTCAAATTTTATTGTTTGGTTGACATAATTCAATTACATGGTAATTGATATGTCCCAAATCACTTTATACCCTTCTTCCTCTTTGAAATTATAATACATAAAAACATGCCAATTTCAAAATTTTAAATTTCAAATATCTAAACCAAAATATTGTTTGTTATTTTTCAAAATGCAAAATTAAAAATTTATGATGATAAATGATTACTAACAGAAAATCCTGCATCACTTTAAGAATCATGTTCAAAATGCAAAATTCAAAATCCTATTCAAAGTTGTAAAATTCGAAATGCATAGAGCCATGAAAGCTTAATTAACTGCATCACTTAAGAATCCTGTTATTCATATAGTTTGCTCGTTTTTCTTCCCCCGTGCCGAAGAAAATCTTTGTTTTTGTAGATGAATCGAGTATAATATATACAACATCTATCACGTCATCTTCAGTGATACCATCTATCTTTTTCAACTCCTCAAACAATTGTTTAATTACATCGGCTTCTTGAGTTAGTGACCTACGAACCATTTCAAAGTGTTGAAGTGTACCTATCACAAATTTGTCGACTGAAGAAGCCATCAAACTAAGGCCATTTTCATCCCCACTTGATTTACCGAATCCAATATCTGTTTGATTCAGACTGGTTACTTTTCTCTTGGTCATTCTCTTGTTCAGTTTCTTATTGTTCAGTTTCTTGCCCTTTTTCTTGTTCATCTTCTTTCTCTATCTCTTATAGCTCTTCAACAAGTGAAGTAGCTCCTTGCCATTTGACCTATCTTCAGAAAATATGTCAACCAATGCATCTAAATGAGGGAATGGTTTCCCATACACTCCCTTTGCACTTATATGAGACTGCAAAAACCACAAACAACACAATTTCAGTATCTCCTGACAATTCTCATCATAATCAGCATAAGAAATTTCAAGCCCTGGTTCATGACTTAAGCACCTAGTCATACAATCGGTAAGAATGAGGAGCATACAATCCAGTCTATTGAAGTTCAGGCGGAACAAGTTACTGAACCTGTACGCACAACAAGCTCAACTACTCAAGCACCTAGTCATACTATGCTCACAAGAAGAAAAGCTGGTATCAGTAAGCCAATAAACAAGCTTTGTTTGTCTGCAATAACAAAGGATTGTTCTGTTTTGTCCATAATAGCTGAGGAAACTAATGTTCAGTCAACTACAACAACACAGAAATATTCAGTACCGACCACAATAACTAAAAAAACTCAGGTTCAGTCTATTATAGCTCAGTCAGAAGTTCTACAACAGTTAGAATTAGTTACCTAGTAGTGATAGATATTTAGAAGCCATGTGGGTCATCAGGTAGTAGAACACCATGGAAGAAAAACGAAACCACTAGACCAAATGTACTCTTGGAATTAGCTTGGAAATGTATCTTAACAGAGTCGATAAATAACAATCTTAGGCACACTATATGAGGCAACTAAAGATTTCTAAAACATTTAAAGGCAAAGTTGATGTAGAAAATTCTAAATCATATACATATAAGTTATAATGTTTTTTAGAAATTTTGGAAAAACCAAAGAAATGTGATGGCAACTTTCAGATGCATATAACAAAACCTTATCTTGAGAAGCTTCATCCCAGGAAAAATGCACAAAGATGTACATATAAGTACACAATAACATGGATTTACAGCATCACATAATAGAAATATCTAAATCCTAGTTTACAGCAACACATAACAAAGATTATGAGTGGTTTGAACATCATCTGAAAACGTATTTGTGTAACTACCTGATGTCTGCTCAAGTGCTATTGTGCAAGTTCTGTGAAGTGAAGAACATTATCTATAAACTGAATAAGTCATCTTATTCCTGGAGGATTTCATTTAGATAACATTTTTTTAAATTTTTAGGCAACATAATTTGACAACCAAATTTTACCTTATATACTGCAGAATATCCAAGCTTAGGAATTCTGGTTCAACTCATTCAGGTAACACTGACACATGAAGCCAAACCTTGCCTTTAAAGTGATAAATGTCTTGCTGAATCACACATCAAAGAAACCTCAATAAATATTGGAATGCTTTAAAGAAATCTCAGTTCAGTTAAGTGGTTCTCAGGCTTAAGAAAATAATGATTTCATAACAACAAGAAAAAGGAAACCAGTCATGGGTCTAGTTTCTAATCAGCAGCTTAGATTTAGATGATGATATTTTTCTTATATTTACTCCAAACTTTTAAATCTCTAAGAAGTAACCACAGGTTATTTTATATGAGCATGATTTGGACTCAAGGCAGACCACATCAAAATTCAGTTTATGATATGTCAGAATATAATGTGATAGTCAGAGCATGTGACCCAGAACAATACCTATCGAGTTTATACAAACCCCTGGAAGTAAAATTTCATACTAAGAAAATAGACAAACACATTTACAATAACATAAATACAGTATTAGTATGTACTATGCAATCATGAATTGGAAAAGTATGGGCCGGATGCTGATGATAAAGAGATAAACGTTTGCATCAAAATGAAGTGCTGCTTCATGAGACTCAAATGTAAGATAACAATGTTATAGAAGTAAAAGTAAAAGTAAACATACCAAGTGCTTACCCTATTATCGTCAACGTCTTTGCTTTGGCTTACAGCGAAACTCAGCTAATAGTGCAATATGGTCAGAGGACCACTCTGGTTAAGGGAGTGTTGTATCTTTTTGCAGGCTCTCCTCGCCTAAGAGCTCCAATAAGGATTTAACTGTTAAAGAATCCGTTGAAACCACACAAGATACTATGTTAGAAAAACACGTCATATAAAAGGCAACTGCAACTTAAAACTAGCTTCTACAGTGGTCCAATTAGATGCAGCAGAATGAGCAAGGAACGGAAAGTCAAATCTACCAAAATCCGATGTTTACAGTTGCCCAATCTATCAAACACTTGAGGGGTAAGGTCCAAATGATTAAATAATTCGGCTTTCTACTCCTTACCAATAACTGTTATTGCTGTGTACAACTGAGGTACTTTACATAATCCTAATCCTTAACAAAACATACACTAATTCCAAAACCAAAAATAAAAGTCAACTAAAGAAATTCAATCAAACTAAAATCATTCATAATTCCAATCAACAAATATCAATATACAAAATGAAGATCATTTCAACTCTGTAGGTTGCGTAAACAGAAAGTAGTTCTGCTTGGCTGTATACTAATCACATATGCACCTTTATAAAAAATAAACAACAAACTTCGAACAAAATGAACCCTTAGAAACAGGACAATCGCTTTCATATGAAAGCTAATGAAGAAAATGCAGAACAGAAATTCTGCATAAAACTGATATAAAACAAATTGGATCATGAATTTCAATAAGACAACTCTGGTTCATCAGTTAATGTGAAGACACAAACTACTGTAACAACTCTGATTAATTGAGATTAATACCATCCACAAAAAAATAAACAATGTAGACTAATACAGGAAAGGGATAAATCATTTTTAACTAACTAAACTTCTACGTCTAAGTCTATGCGCAGTCCATTTTTCCCACATCTGATCAGCTAACTCCTTCCTCTGAACAACCCAATAATCCGAGGAATCAACATATTCTATCATTCGACTTTCTTGAGGAGAAACCAAATTAATCGGTCCATCTTCGTAATTATCTTCTGGTAAGAATTCATCCACAGACATTTCTCTCCTGATGAGGTTATGAATCAAACAACATGCCATGATAAAATGATAATGCATGTTTACCGGATACCATGATGGGCTCCTAAGTATTGCCCATCTTATTTTCAATAGTCCGAAAACTCGTTCGATCACATTCCTAGCTCTACAATGTTTCATATTAAATAATTCTTCAGCTGTCCTGGGTTATAGACCTTGCTGTTATTCCTTCAAATGATAACGTTGACCTCTAAAAGGAGCAAGAAATCGACAAGGTAATAATAACCTAAACAATTCAGCATGTAAACAACCATCATTATCTTAATAAAGAACACTAGAATCACCCACTAATCCGTGGATTTGTACAATACAATAATGATTACCATGTGGAACTTTTAAGCCATTCTTTTTGTATATTGCTTCCCTAAGAACACGGGAATCGGCAGCTAAACCTTCCCAGCCAGGATACACATATATAACCTCCAAGTTTTGGGAACATACACATAAGACATTGGTAGCAATTGGACTCTTCCTTGTACGATACCTAGGATTGTCTGCAGTAGCAACATGGACACTAATATTTGTTTCATCTAATGCCCCTAAATAATTCTAAAGGTAAACAAGGGGTTAATGATTTATCACAAATGAGAAGTATATGTTTAAAAGAGATTACATATCTAAATTCAAATTCATACTTTAAAGCAATTCCATCTCTGGTCAACAGAACTTATGGTGATGTGCAATTACATACAAAAAGATTGCGACCATTTCCTCAACATCACAGTTCCTATTATTTTCTAGTCCGCTAATAGTGCGCAACTTATGACAAAGAATTCGAAAAGTACGTCTATTGAGACGAAGCTGTGATTTACATGTTGTGTCACTTTTGTAAACAAGATCTTGCATCACCCATAATCGTACAATAATCATTTCAAAACGATCATTGAATCTCAATACAGAACTTTGATGACACAATACATATGAATAAAAGTAGATATAAAACAAAGTTACAACATCCATTGTTGTCCTAACATTATCGGTCATCATTTCAAGTTTTCTTTTCTTTGTCAGCATTAGAGGAGCCAAACTGGAAAAGACAACAACTCATTCTCAGTAAAAAAACCAAGAGACACAAAATTCATTTGTTATATAACAAACTACATATTTCTGCTATATAGACTACATTCAGATTGATTTAGTAACACTTTATAAAGCAAATCAAATCAATAATTTGCTTAACTATTAGAACATTGAATTTTTCAAATGATAAAGAACATTGAACTCCATAATAATTCAGCTACAAATACAGTCTAGGTTCTAAAATCACACACACACAAACACTGAATTCATGTTTTTTCAGCTCATATCAATATTTCATGTATAGATTGTTAGAACAATATGACAAAAAATCAGTGAGAACAAAAATGCTTAAGCAAGAAAAGATCTTCAAAGAACAGGTAAACATCCACTGTTAAAGGTGAGGAGAGAGAACATACAAACAACACTAGGAAGGTAGAGAGCAACAAAATCAGTTCAAAAATGAAATGCAGAAGAAAACAAAGGTGCATAAAATGATGTTCCTAAAATATTAGAAATAGGTAACACAAGTCGGCAGAGGGAGTTAGTAAAAGATAAGAGCAACAGAGTTAGTAAGAGAGAAAATCAGGCTTTAAAACACAGGCTGGGATCAGTCAGTACATAAGGGGAGTTAAACTAAAGATAATCTGAAAGGAACCAAGGAAGTAAAAGGGTTAAAGTAGATAGTAAGGTCAACAAAGAAGTGCAAAAACAAATGAAATGAAGTGCAGTGATAGATGGGCAACAACTAATAATCAAACTATAAGCTATAAAAAACGAGAACTACAAACCTAATAATAGTTATATATAACTGAACTGGTAGAACTATGCTTATTCCATTTCACCAACAAGAGTACAAGATCAACACACAACCGAAAACAAAACTGTAACAAATAGTTAAAATTAAAAATGATATAGATGATAACCCCCAAATAAGTATTAGTAATTCTAATAAAGCAGTGCTGCAATAAAAAAAAACTAAGAAATTAAAGTGTAAACAAAACCCATCCAATTTGATAACAAAGTTATGTCAGAATCAAATAGACCAGTGCCTTAGCAACACTAAGGATAGCCACAAGTCCTCTTTTTCGTGCATGAAGTACAATCTTTTCATACTTATAAACAACATCAGTTACCTATTCATCAGATTCTAATGTTGACAGAGTGAGAGGTATCTTGTTTGGATGCCACCTGGTCCCTAAGATTGAGCCACTTTACGGTTAAAACAAAAGAAAAGAACTTCAACTAAGACTGAGCCTGATGTCAGGCTCTATCTCAGACAGAGCTTGATGCCACTTGGTCCCTAAGATTGAGCTTGACATTAGGCTCACTCTCAAATTAAGCCTAGTGTTAAAGGTTCACTCTAACATTGAGTCTAGTATTAAGAATCACTGTAAGACTAGTGCCATTGATACCGTTACAACAAACAAATCTCATCATCATCAAAACTCATACTACGACAAACATGGTCATCATTAAAGCTCTAAAATTGAAGCAACAACTTGTTGATCTTATCCCAAATAGATAAGGACACCATAGATTACTCAACTGCAAGTTAAAGCCACTTTAATAGAATCACTAGAAACAATAGTTTGTAGTAATTCAACCTCCTTGTAAACTCAAGCCTGATTCATTCCCCTACAACTCAAGAACCATGACAGTGATCAGATAGGTCTTGAGCCACCATATAAACACCTAATGGGTTCCCCTGCCAGTTTAAAATAATGTTTAAAATCAAATAGTTAAGTTTCTTAGCAACGCTATAGAAAACTCTCTCTTTTCCTGCATATGAATGTACGATACATGTTAACTATTCACAACCCTACTGATCACATCAATAGATGCACAATCAAAAAGTAAAATAAATTTAGACAACATGAGAACTCCATCAAATCAACTAAACAAACATACAAAATCCAAAATCTAAAGAGAAAAAAAAATACATACAAACTATATATTATTCACAGATCTATTAGTAATTACAGATCACATGCAAACAAATACCCAACATCAAGAATTTACCATCTAAAACAGAAACTCTAACACATCATACAAAAATTAAAAAATTAAAACCGAATCAAATGAATTAAAACTGAATCAAATAAACACAAAATACCTGTAAATCTATGCTTCAAAATAAAAAAAAATACCTGTAGATCTTGAGAAATCCAACTAACTGAAAGTCTTCTACATCAAAAAAAGTAATAAAAACATAATTAAAACCCTAGCAACAAAGAAATTGAAAAAAGAAACTCGAAAATGTAGTTTCTAAAACTAAAACTTTACCTGATGAGGTTTGAAACGAGAAATCGTGAAGAAATTCAAATTCACCTAACGCTCTTCTACATCAAAAGAAGAAAAAAAAATGAGAACCCTAACATCAAACCAACTGAAAAAGAAACATGAAAATCAATTTTTTTTTTAATCAGACTCTACTTGTTGAAGTTTGAAGACGAAAATGGTTTTGAAGATATCTCTGGGAAAGATTTACCAGAGAGGGGGAGATAATGAAAATGATTCGATCTGAAGGTGAAGTATAATGATTGATTTCTAGTATTGATTTGACTTCTACCTGATTGATTTCTGGTAACAAGGTTGAAGGTTCATATGAGCTCTGGTAACAAGAGAAAAACGAGAGTTGAAGGTGATAATGAAAATGATTCGATGTTTTCCCTTTAATTTAAAGAGGGTAATTTAGTCATTTTGCTGATAATTCCATGTTTTCCTTTAGGATTGGATGACATTCCATTCACTTCAGGGTGGAATAGAAATAAAAGGATTCAAGGGAATTGGATTCTAACTGTGGATGGACTGTTTGGTTGGGGGAAATTGGGCCCATTTCCTTGGAATCCAATTCATGGTGTCCCAATTACCCGAACCAAACGCATTATAATAATAATACTCTCGGAATCCAAATATCATCAGCCATGTTACGTGGTTATTTCAACAATTACCGGAGTACCCGCATAATTGCTGAGCCATTCAAAACGGTTTGAATTTCATTTTCATTTTAGTCCTCCTTTCTTTTTCTATTTTACCAATATTTACTCCTCGTTTTCAATTTTCACAATTTTTTTCAATTATTAAAATTAATTTGCGGATTAATACTATTTCTAACTATTATTATTATTATCATTATAGAAAGCGATTTGATTAGATAGAAAAAGTGAGTTATATGGATAAAGTGGGTAGCCTAGCCACTAACTGGGCACCCATCCCTTTTTGGATAACGAGACCTAATCTGAAGAAAAAAGAGTTGTCGATTTTATAATTATAATCAAAACTAGCTATACAATTCTGCAACCTCTTTACAAAGACTATCGTGTCCTCTCCTAGTTCGTCTAGGGTAGTGAAGGCTAGCACTCCAAACCCATATTTGTGAGCGACGCATTTGTCTAGATATTTGTTTTGTTTCCGGGCTATAGCATTCGAGATGGCTAGGCATTACGAGAAAGCTGTTCTACCACCTCCAGTAAAGGGGGACACCCCAGTAACGTTGAGACAGACGTCGCGGTCGATCTCCCAGTTGTATACCAGGATATCCGCAGGCCTTAAGGAATTCTCGTCGTCCGATAAGAAGCCCAACTTGACTTCTTTACGTGCTGACACTTCGGCTGATTAGTATATATCCGCGAGCACGTCTCGTACCAGGTCGTGTATGAACTTTAGGCCCACTTCACCGGCTGTGTTTCGGCTGTGTTTATGGTGCTCAGTCAGAACCTGCAGCTTCCCAGCTACTTCCATTAACTAAACTAAAACAGCTTTCACACCGCACACATACACAAAAACACAAAACAGAACCGCCTATTTTCCACCAGCTCCCCCCTGATTCACTTGCCAAGCTCTAACCTTTCTGAGATCTGTTTGTTTCTTCTTAGATAGATTCAGAATGATTTGCAATAACTCATCCTTCTAAGACACTATCAGTGAGTTTTTCTTTTCCTCTGAGTTTTCTGCTTATTTATTAATTTTTATGTGGAAGAGATCCTGGTGTTAGAATAAATGTTATCTTTGAAACTTTGAGAGTATCTTTTAGGTGGTAAGTAGAATTTTGTTTCAGTTGGACTCACTATACAATTCATGAAGTAATAAAAATGGATAGAATTAGGTCTAGAATTCAGTATTTCTTACCTATCATGTACGCATTGAATGAAATTTTTTGTAGATTGTTTTTCTTGAATGATTTAGTGGAATTGTGGGATTCATTTCTCATTTGGTTCGTTTTAGAGGTGAATTTTGAAAATTGAGTGTCTAGAGAAATCTCTGAAATTCGAGGTGCCGTGAATTTAAGAAGTTTGTTGTGTTGGAGTTTTCAGTGCAACAACTTGATTGGTTTATGTTTGTTTTTTAATTTGATGCAGAGAGTGTTGAGATCTGTTGAGAAGTGTTGGTTTTATTTTGAAAGATAAAAAGAAATTTCCTTTTCTACAAGGATAAAAATGGTTATAGATTCGTGGTGGTTTCGTAACATTTGGAAAACATCTGGGAAGGAACCTGAGAAATTGATGATTGAAGTTTTAACTTTTGAAGTTGCGAGTCTGATGTCCAAGGTGGTTCAGCTGTGGCATAGCCTTAACGATAAACAGGTAGTTAGGTTAAGAGAAGATTTGATGAATTCAGTTGGTGTTAGGAAGCTTATTTCGGATGATGATGAATACCTTGTACAGTTAGCAAGTGCAGAGATAATTGAAAACTTAGGATTTTTAGTGAGATCTGTAGCTAGGCTTGGGAAAAAGTGCAGTGAACCCATATGGCAACGATTAGATATTGTTTTTGATGATCTTGTTAAGAATGATGTGGGCAATTTTGAGTGGGAATTCACATGGAAGAAGATGGATAGGAAAGTTAAGAAAATGGGGAGATTTATTGCTCTTAGCTCGAATTTGTACCAAGAACTTGAAGTTCTTACGGAGCTTGAACAGTCTCTTAGAAGAATGCGAAACAGTGATGACCCTAATGCTGGGACTGTTCTCGAGTTTCAGCATAAAGTTGTTTGGCAGAGGCAGGAGGTCAAGAATCTACATGAGATGTCTTTGTGGAACAAGACTTATGACTATGTCATCCGTCTTCTAGCTAGGTCACTGTTTACCATTTTCGGGAGGATCAAACACGTGTTTGGAATACATCAGACAGCTGCTATAGGGGGAACCTATGATTTGGGAGCTGCAAAAACTAATCCGTTGTCCCGTAGTCACTCTGTTTCAGTGTATCCATCTAAGAATAACTTAACTAGGTTCTCTTCAGGCCCTCTTGGGAGGTCAGTCATGAAATCTGGGCCTCTTAGCAGATCAATCACCAAATCAGGACCAATCTCTAGTACATATATAACAAATATGCAAAGGCGGATGGGTGATCATTCCTCAAACCTTCGTGGGAAGCCTTTGCGTTTGAAAACCAAAAGATTGCCTCCTGTGGGACCTTTCAAAGGGTGCATGATGGGTGGAGATGATACTCCCGTACTGCAGAGTTGCACACCAATAATCAATGGGTCACCTGTGCCAAGTGGTGCTCGTTCTGGAATTCTGAATGGGACATCAGTTGAACCTGCTCTCCAAAGTAACGCAATTCATTCAAGCCTAATTTTTTTTAATTTCAAGTGCAGACGGTTGAATCCTCCTCCTTCAACTCTTGGTGGTTCTGCTCTAGCTCTTCATTATGCGAATGTTATTATCATCATCGAGAAGCTTGTGGCATCTCCCCACTTGATTGGTCCTGATGCGAGGGATGACCTTTATAATATGTTGCCCACAAGCATAAGAGCAGCTTTAAGAGCAAGACTCAAATCTTACGTGAAGAGTTTGGCTTCATCTATTTATGAGACTGATCTTGCACATGAATGGAGTGAAGCATTGTCAAGGATACTAGATTGGTTGGGTCCACTTGCTCATAACATGATAAGGTGGCAATCCGAACGAACTTTTGAGCAGCAGCACATGGTTTCACGGACAAATGTGCTGTTGGTACAGACCCTTTATTTTGCAGATTTGGAAAAGACAGAAGGTACAATTACAGAGCTTCTAGTGGGTCTAAATTACCTCTGGAGACTTGGGAGAGAGCTTGATGCAAAAGCTTTAATAGAGTGTGCTAGTAGTGGAGCATATGATGATTATTTGGAGGCCAACGGATAATGTAGATTCAGTTGATTTGCACGTGAGTTTAATATCACTCTATGGGATGGCAAGTGACAGTACTATACTAGAGTTGTAATCTCATGAAATGTCAGACCTAGCTCGGGCAAAAGAGAGTTGGAGATAAATATTTGGGAGCAGGAAATGTCAACTTCGTCAACTGTGCAGCTTACTGATTCTTTTCTACAATCAAGAAATTTTTGCTGGAGTTGGCATTAAGGTTCAAGTTCAGCACTTCCGCTGGTGAGACATGAGCTTAATATCCATTCGGCCATTTCAATTGGCTTTTGTTGTAAAGCATGTCAGACCTTGTACCATTAAGTCCTCGGTTTGGTCTTCTGAAAGTTTAATGTCTGTAAATTTACCATACAAATGCTTTTCTTAATATAGAGTTAAAGAAAATACAGTATGTGATATGTTCTTGCTCATGGGTTTGTATATGGATATTTGCTAGTTATGGTTGTGTGGTAATCCAAATGGAAGATCCACCATAATTGTACTCTCTCTATCATTTGAATACTTTTTGGTGTGTGATTTATCTTTCCGGTACCCATCTGAAAGACTTCATTGCCCTACACCATCGTGCGCCTCTTGTTGCAGCTATCCTAAAAAGTTAAATCCCTTCAGCTAGTTCTCCAAAAGCATGCCTTTAGCTTGTTACCTGCTTTTACCGGAGTCTCTTTGGTGATATATCTATGGGAAACATAGGTGTTGCACTATTGAAGTCCCCTGAAATTTTTGTTTTGCTTTTGTGTTTTTTTTTTATACCAGGAGTCATGTTTTGCTTTACATGCCCTTCTTAGCCTTCTACCAGCTTTGTCCATCTTAAAGTTTCCCTTTGGAGCTACATAATGATTCTTTATCTTTCTTCATATTATGTGCGATTTTGTCACTAAAAACATTTGGTCTGTTCGGATTCTTCGGAAGTAAATTTGTTCATGCTGGTAGTCCAGCAGAGGTTTATTCATGTCGGTAGTTGACACCTCCAGATGCACCTTGCAATTTTTCTCCAGGAGTTACCCGGCAACACAATGGTTCACTAACTAGTATTCTTGAACTCACCTATGCTCAATCTCGTATGTTAGGATCTCAATGCGGAATAAGTAAAATCACGTACCTCTGGTCCGATCAGAAAGATTAAAAGAACCAATAAAAAATGCTAAGAGATTCAGTTGCTTCCGTAATCCGGTAGAATGCCGTGAATAATGAAGTAAGAATAATTATTATACAATCTTCTAATATCTACCTAATTCGTCTTCTTTTGCTGTGATGGTTACAAAGATTTTGATATAAAATATATTCGGTGAGAGTCGAGACTGTTGTTTATTTCCTTACACAATTCTTCCATATTCTTTAACTTATTCAGAAGTAATTCATGAGATTATGTACCTACGAAGCACCGATACTAATGCAAGGATATGATTATAGGAATATTGATACAAGAATTCATCAATTTTAAAAAAATAAAGACGGGATATATGTATTTATTAAAAATATTTTACATAATAATAATTTGTTCCAGTAAAAAAAATTATATAAAATAAAAAATCACATAAATATTATTTGGAAAATTAGAATATTTTTTCTTTTAAAAAAAATATCAACATCTCGCTCATCCATCACTTATAAATATATCTTCATCAAAAAACACTACTTCTAATTTAGGCTCGTCATGACATATATGATCCAAGAAAAACTATTAATACATAGATTTTGTATATTTTCCATCATTGATAAGTACAAATATCTATAGATATATAGATTTTATATATAAAAATTTAAATACATAGACGTTGTATACAAAAATATATGTCAAGTTATCGAAAGTATCCCCTCCTAAAATATCCCACAATATCCCTTACTATTTCCGTAATTAAAAACAATGGATACTTTAAATGGAGTGTACAATACGTATCCCCAGGTATCTCCAGATATCCCATACTGATACGGCGTCTATACGGATACCTCACCAATTTTAAAGTATCTGTGCTTCACAGTTATGCACCCTTCATTCACCTAGTTTAGTTCTAAAGAAAAAAAAAAGTACAGCCAGTTAGATCTAGCCTATTATTGAAATAAAAGCCGGCACACACTCCTTATTAAAAAAAAGTTCACACACCAAGTATTAAGAGTTAACCATCGTGAGTACCTCAGTTTTAAAAGACACATGAAGACAATGATGTAATAGTGAGGGGTGTGAGTTGGTTACTTGTAAATGTTATCCTTTGATGATTGGCATATGTATCACATCATTGTTTTTCTAACATTTTCCCATTTGAGTCATGTGATGTATTTTTCTCATAAACACGCAGTTCCTCTCAATAAAATAAAATCTGTATACAAATTTAACGTACGAACCATAGCGGTGAAAATTTTATTAGCAAGCAATTTCTTCGATGTATTACAATAACATCACTTTTCATGAATAAGTCCATCTTAATGGTTTTATGAATAAGTACCAATTACAAGTGTTGTCTCAAATGACATATTTTTAATTTTACCAGACTCTATGTATACAAGTTGAATAAACTGGAAAACAAAAATCTTACTCATATATATTGTAATTCACGCAATTTAAAAAGTTTCTAAACACACAATAAATAATACGCATACGAGGTTGTTCAAACCCATACACTTGCAATTTTAAATGTGTGGAGAAACAATCACTATTCCTAGCGTATTAATTAGGAAACCGAGCAATCAAAATAAATAAATTAGGAAACTTTGTTATAATAGGACCGCATATTTGGATGATATAAGTCCACCATTTCGGTGGTTCCATCCAGAAAATTCGAAATTCTTTCATTTTGCTAAAATATTATGTAATTTTGGTTGTTTCTTTTTTTTGTTGCTCCTGAATGTGTACCCTTAAAAAATAAATATCACTTATTTAGAATTTGCCAATGTGCTATTAAGCATTCTTTTATCTATTTTTCTAAAGGTTCTGGAGATACGTAGTTTAGGGACTATTGCGGTAACATTTGTAATTGAATGTGGTATTATTAGGGACTACTACAGTAACATTTGTATTTGAATGTGGTATTATTTGGTGGTTGATCGTCATTCCACCAGATTAGATGAAACGAAAGTAGAGTGTACAAAATATTAGGCCATACAGTGTGGATAAAAACAAAAACAGTGGGTGTCTCCATGGATGGAAATGGAAGACATGCAAAGAAGTTGGTGGACAAATTGAGTCAATATGTAAGTGTTGATGGTGGATTTTTGACAAGGGATAGAATTGTAAAATCATCCTCAACCTAGCAACACAAACATAAAATATCCCATATTTCTCACTTTCTATCAAAATATGAAAAACTGTATTTCCACTTATATTCCGCGAGAATTAAAAATTCAATTTCTACAAATAATTACAGGTGTTTATATTGATCTTGTAGCCTCTCTAATATTTATAATATCTATGCCACATCGAACCAGTCTCAAGTTGCATAATTTCCATAGCTGAATTTCTTGAACTTGTCTCGAATGCAAATCAGTATTCAAACAACATCTATATATTATGGGAATAGCTAATGCCTGATCTTCGAAAGTGCCATTCTAGCTTAATTCCATGTTTGCAAACAACTCATCACAATTTGACGTTATGTCCTCGAGAATACATGTTACTCTAAGATCGTTACTTAAGGATGCGTCACTGCTTATGCATCATCCTTCCTGGACGCGTCACAACCGTAGGACTGTTCCCTGAGGACGCGTCATTTTGCCACAACATCCCTCAGGGACTCATCACTAATCTCTGGTGCTGGCCTAGGGCCAGCGCCAACCCCTCTCACAGTGCTAGTTCTGGATAACGCCAAACCATCTCAAGACGCGTCCCTAGAGACGCATCACCACTCTTGGCACTGACCTAGTGCCATTGCCAGCTTCTCTCTCGGTGCTAGATTAGGCTAGCGCCAAACTCCTCAAGACGCGTCCCTAGGGACGCGTCACTACTTTGGCACTGACCTAGTGCCAGCGCCATCCCTAGCACAAAGCTAGTGCCATCCTATTGCGTCCTGAGGACGCGTCTTTCTTGATGTTCCTTAGGGACGTGTTATTTCTTATGACGCTGACATTAGGGCCAACGCCATCCCTATAAGGCTCTTCATCAAGCCTCTTCGCACGGTCCTTGAGTGCGCCACGACTGTTCCTTGGAACTTTCACATAATCTTGGCTTCAAACACTTCCAAATTTATGCCATTTTACTTTTAAGCGAGTACATGACCACTAAAAGACTCAATAATGGTTAGTCTACTTAAACAACTTAGTGAACTGCGCAACTCACCTCACTAATCTATCAAGTTATTGACTTAACTTAATCAAAATAGTAGTAGTCCATGAATCCACTGTTTTCTATGAGATATCAAATACAACACATATGGGGATTCTCATTGGGATATTGGTCTGGCGGTATACGACATCATGTGTTGTGGCAACACATCCATGAAAAGAAGGTAATATGTGGTGGGACGGTTAAAGAACAGTTAAAAGGACGAGGAGTAGTGGTCATACAGTCCTCCTGACTTATCGTACATGACTCCACTACAATCTCCACGATCGTCACTTCTCCATCTCTTTGTAACTTCCACCACTTACGAGAAATTAGTTTGTTCACTATAAGACTATAAATAGATAGCTTCATCTATTCGACAAGTAAAGAGAACATAGATCAATCCCAGAGATAATCCATTCTTAATAATACACACTACCAGGGCCGTCTCTGACATTTAGATGACCCTGGGAAAAGAATGTGAACACATGGACATACCACAATAATTGTTATTAGTAATTCATAACCCTTACCGAAAATTATTGCCATTCATATGTTTTCATATCATTAGGAAAACTAACGAGAATTTAAAGAAAATATCATACAATTAAGGTATCAAACATATATTAGATGCCAACACAGATCTAAACTAGATAAACCCAAGAAAACGGGAAAAAAAAGTTAGATCAGATATATAAAATAGCTAACAAAGATATAATAAGTAAGAAGAATTATCCCCGTAAAATTTTCTAATATAAAGTGCCAAATAATGGATGAGTAAAAAGAGAATTATGAATTGAATCAATGCATTAGAGGTTTGGATTTTTTTCTAGCCTGCGACTGTGGTTTGACTAACGAAGATTTTTAAGGTTTGATATGTTATACCTCATGCAACTCACCCTTATTTTTAAGGAGTTAGTGTTACTTTTTGATCATGTACAACTTCATGTAGCATACATGCGGTGTTTCAAAGGTGTGCGTTCATGAGCCCATGCTAAAGTTTTAATTAATTCCTGTCAATATCCACGCCAGGAAGTTAAGAACATAAATCCAGTAGCCCAAACAAGATGTCCAAATAGGAACATCCACGCCCAGACGGACACACTATTCATACCAAACAGGTTATATCCGTTGATAAGTTGTGAAGAGTTTCACCATATGTAACCTCTTAACCACCCCATCAGATAAGTGTGCTTAGGTTCAGATAGATCAAACACTCCAAAATACTTTGGACCGTAAAATTAATAGCCAATAGATTTCCACTATGGGCTGGAGCCCAGGTTGCCAGGCTCTAGAGCTGGGCCTATACGTTACTATTTTCATCACACAATGATTTCTCAACCTTCTTTGCTTCCCTCCCCTAAGATCAACCCATCATCTTCATCTTTGTGACCGAAGCAGGACGTGAACGGCCATTTCTTGGTTTAAGCTCGTCAAGTTCAATTTTGATCTCTTAAACCTACTAAAAGTACTCTTTTGCAGTATATTTGTTTTCATCCTAAAACAATAAGTTAATATAAATACTATTTATTATGCTTCAAAAATAAAAATAATAATAGTTATTTATCTGAACGTTCACTTTTAGATCATTTTCCTTTGTAAGTAGATTGAAAGAACATTTTATATAACCAAAGTGTTTAAATGTATATACTTTTTCTTTTGTAGACAGGAAAATAAAAATATTTGACTGTAGAGGATACTACAAGATTATTTATGGATACAGACATCAACGACAATATTCTACGGATATGTTTATTTTTCATAGGAGTCTATGACTTAGAAAATGGGGTAATTTCTAATTATTATTTAGTAACTAAAATGTATATATTTTATTTATTATTCAATTTATAAAATTTTCTTTATAGGAAACCATATTATTTTCGGCAATTATTTGTTCTGATTCTACATATTGATCGTTTTGAATTACATCTACCAATAATAAAATAATAAGAAATAGATGTTGGACGAGTTCTGGTGGCATTGCTACTTTTCACTATTTGTACACAAGGTATTATATATAAATTTGATCCCCGAACATTTATATTATATAATATGTATTCTAGTTAAAAGTTAGTCACGTATTTTTTATTTTTTATCTTTATTTTCCATGTGTATTATCATTAACATGGGAGTTGGAAGTATGAATTCAGTTGACATTTTGGATAATAGATTATACTTAGTGATCTTAGTATCATTAACGTGAACATTATAAGTATGAATTCAGTCGAGAATTATGATAACAGATTATGCTTAATGTTAGTGGACTTGCTTAGTGCTTACATAGTCATTTCATGATAACACAAATAATGCTCGTGCCAGTTTTATGTTCGTTTTACTCCATGAGAAGCACATCTTGTACAATCAATTAGCCAGAGAGAATCAACCCTTAATTTACTTAAATCTTCAGTTTTAAATCCTTGCATTCCTACCTAACAATCATCAACCTATTTTAGTCCCTTGGAACCTAGACAACACCTAAACCAATCAACTGATATTAAAGGGCATCCACTAGAAACCTACCGTTTCCATTGTTCTCTAAATCTCCAATCAAATTTCCAAATGACATAATTTTCAGTACAAGTTATCCCACATGAGAACATAAGATTAGAACAAGTTTGAAGAATAGAAACTATAATATCCGTGAAACTAATAGGAAATATATGGTATATTCGAGTTCGTCACAGTTGAGTTTATCGGGACCGCCATTTTCATGGAACCTTGATATCAATCTTAACAACTAACAACTTCAAACGAGCTATGTGATGATGTCATTTTTGCAGCATAATATAGCTATGGTTGAAAGTATTAGTGCAGATTCTATTGTTGTCAGCACTTAGCATGTCATTAACTACTAGAACTTAAGTATGTACGATAGGATTGTGATTATATGTCAAATGAACCTTTCTCTCACTTTTCATCTCAGCTTAGAAGGGTGTTTCATGAGAATAAACATGAATTTCTAACTTGGGATTTTTTTGGGTATGATGTTTTTTAATAGTTATATCCTGTTAATGCGTTTAAATGTTGGAAATTGAACCCCAGAAGTTCAATCCTTGTTTACAAGTTAGCAAATTTTAATTATACTTTATGATGTGTATTAGTACTTAATAGTAAGTAGTTTTAGCGAGAACATCGAGATAACACAATTAATAACATAAAAAAAAAACGAATAAGTAACTTATTTTGGAATTACAACGGAAATATATGATATGTACATGTTATTCATAGTTGTATTTTAAGGGAAAACCCTTTTTATAACTTGGAGAAATCAATATTAATAATCAACAACATCAAACAACCTGCATGATGATGTTTGTTAGTGCTTAGTAGTAAGTAGTTCTAACAAGAACATATATATGACACAACTAGTAACCTCAAAAAGAACTAATAAACAACGTATTATGAAATTATGATCTTAGTGCGGTTAATAGAAAACATATCATGTTTACATGTTTGTCACAATTGTGTTTGAAGGGGAAACCCTTCTTATAGAATGTTGTTACCAATCCGAACAATTATCATCACCGAACAACCTGTGCAATGATGTCATGTTGATTTCTGAATGGGTCATAATAAGATGGCAGAAGTTTGCTTGTCAATGTCATGTTTTTGTTCTTTTTGTTTGAAACTTATTCGTCATCATCAGTTTCTAAGTCGGATGAGGAAGGGTAGAGTCGGGCCTGAGGCAGTGCGACAGGTGCCATCGCACAGGCCCCCCGACTTTGTTTAGGCATTTCAATTGGACAATTGTAGATGGTGAATTTTTGACAAGGGCTAGAATTATAAAATTGGCCTTTGCCTAGCAGCAGGAATATAGAAGTATATGCACATATTTGTGCGCATATTCCTAACTTTATACCAAAACACGAAATACTATATTTCTACAAATATATTCCGCAAGCGAATTAAGAATACAGTCTCTACGAACCACTACAGTCATTCCAAACTGGTCTTGTAGCCTCCTCAATATTTAAAATATTTATGACATATCGAACTAGTCTCAAGTCGCATAAGTTCCACAGCTGAATTCCTTGAACTTGCCTCGAATGCGCATCGATGTTCCAATAACATCTATCAAATTTGGGAGTAGCTAAGACTTAATTACCGAAATACATTTTAGCTTAACGTCTTCTTCGCAAAGAACACATCACAAGTTGATGTCCTGAGCTTAAAATATGCCACTTTAGCATTTTGCTCAAAGACAAGCCACAAAATATGCATCGTTCCTCTTGGACGTGCCACAAATAAATAGCAACGCTTCCAAAGATGCATTGTGCCTATAAGTAGGCTAGCCCTAATATTTTCATGCGCTAGCACCAGGCTAACATTATCCCCACTAAAGTAGCACCCCAGGGATGCATTAGCGCTGGAAGCGTTACCTTTCTTGGCTTGGCAGCCATTAGCGTTGGAAGCGCTATCCTCCTTGACCAACGGAGCTGACTTCCCATCTTAGCAGCGCTAGCTTCCTCGGCTCATAGCGTCTTATCCATAGATTCCTCATCTAGTAGCGTCTTAGCCCTAGCTTCCTAGCTCAACGGCGCAAGAAGCGTTAGCTTCCTTGACCATGGCTCTAGCTTCTTTGACCTTGGCTCTAGCTTCCTTGACATTTTCCGCTAACTTTCTTGACCTTTGGCGCTACCTTCCTTGACTAAGCAACGTATTTGGCGCTAGCTTCCTTGACCTAGCATCAGCTTCGACACTAACTTCATTGACTAGCCTTTGCGCTAAATGCGTTGGCTTCCTTGGCATTAGCAACGTCCTAGCCTTTGTGCTAAAAGTGCTAACCTCTTTGGCTAGTAGCGTCTTAGCCTTTACGGATAAAATGATAGCTTCCTTGCTATAAGCTAGCGCATTGTCCTTGCCTCCAAAGCGCTAGCACATTGTCCTTTCTCCTAAACGCTAGCACAAGAGCTTTTGCGCTAAGGAGCTAGCGCTAGTCTTGCTAGATGCTTCCCTTAAAAATACGCCATTCTTTTCAGCACCGGCCTAATGCCAACGCTAGCCTTATATGGCCATCCAATAAGCCTTCTTGTTAAGGAATATCCTTGCAATATTGACTTTAAACACTTTCAGAATTATTCCTTGCTACTTATAAGATGACTCATGGATATTGAAACAACCATGTTACTCCTAAGTTAGTACATAACCGTTAAACTTACCAGACTCGACGCTGATCAGTCTAATTACTAATTCAGTAAGTTGCGCAACTTGCCTTATTGACTTAGCAAGTCATCTGACTTGACTTGACCTAATCAAAACAATAGTGGTTCACGACTTCATTATCATTCAATGAGATGACACATGGGGGATTATCATTGGGGTATTGATCTGGCGGTCTACGACAACCGTGCGTTGTGGCAACATATCCATGAACAAGAAGGTAATAATTAGTGGGATATTTATAAGAAAATTGAGAGCACGAGGAGTAGTGGTCATACAGAACCTCCCTACTTTTCGGACATGACTCCACTACAATATCCATAATCGCTACTCCTCCACTTCTTTGGTAACTTCCACCACTTACGAGAAATCAGTGTGTCTTTATAGAAACATAAATAGATATCTTTATCTATTCGAAAAAATGACAAAAAAGAAGTAAAAGACAAAAGGATACAGAATTAGCAATTCATCCCAGAGATAATCCATTTTTCTTTACACACTATAATTACTCATCACACTGAGATTTCTCAACCTTCTTTGCTTCCCTCCCCGAAGACCTACCCAATCTTCTCTACCTAACAAGAACACGGGCTTCTACTAATCCTAGCCAAGATTCACGTTAAGGGGCATTTATCCCAGTACCCAGAAATATAAGCTAAGTATATCTTCTTTTATTCTTAAAATTTAATTATGCATATACAATTATTATAAGCATATTGTCACCATCTAGTGCTTATTGTGCAACATTATTGTTCTTCATTAAGCAAGGGACTTAATGTAGATGGTGAGTTTTTGACAACGGCTCGAATTGTAAAATTGCCCCCTGCCTAGCAGTAGGAACATGAAAGTATATGCATATTCCTAGCTTTATACCAAAACACGAAATATTGTATTTTTACTTATATATTCCGCAAGCGAATTAAGAATACAGTCTTTACAAACAACTACAGGCATTCCAAACTGGCCTTGTAGCCTCCTCAGTATTTATAATATTTATGCCATATTAAACTAGTCTCAAGTCGTAAAAGTTCCACAACTGAATTCTTTGAACTTGCCTCGAAAGCGCATCGATGTTCCAATAACATCTATCAAATCTGGGAGTATCTAATGCTTAATCCACAAAATGATTTTATCTTGACGCCTTGTTTGTAAAAAACATATCACAAATTGCTGTCATGAGCTTAAAATGTGCCACTTTAGCACTTTTCTCAAGGACAAGCCATGAATTATGCATCATTTCTCTTGGACGCACCACAAACAACGAGCAATGCCTCCAAAGACGCATTGTGCCTCTTATCTAGGCTAGCCCTAGTCTTTTCCTGCGCTAGCATTAGCCGTACTAAAGCAGCACCCCAGGGTGCATTAGTGCTGGAAACATTAGATTTCTTATCTTAGCAGCACATTAGCGCTGGAAGCGCTAGCTTCTTTGTCTAGCAGCCATTAACGCTAGCAACAACACATTAGCGCTAGCGTCCTTGACTAACGACGCATTGCATTGGTGCTAGCTTCTCAGCTTAGCAACGTATTGGCGCTGGAAGAGCTAGCTTACTCGTCTAGTAACGTCTTAGCCCTAACTTCCTACCTCAATAGCACAAGAAGCGCTAGCTTCCTTGACCTTGGCGTTAGCTTCCTTGACCTTTGGCGCTAGCTTCATTGACCAAGTAACGCATTTGGTGCTAACTTCATTGACCTAACATCAGCTTTGGCGCCAACTTCTTTGACTGGCCTTTGCGCTAAAGGCACTGGCTTCCTTGACATTAGCAGCGTCCTAGCCTTTGCCCTAAAAACGCTAGCCTCCCTGCAATATTGACTTTTAACACTTTTATAATTATGTCTTGTTACTTCTAAGCTGACTCCTGGATATTGAAACAACCATGTTTCTCCTAAGTTAGTACATAACCACTACACTTACCAGACTCAATGTTGATCAATCTAATTATCAATTCAGTAAGTTGCATAACTTGCCTCGTTGACTTAGCAAGTCATCTGACTTGACTTGACCTAATCAAAACAATAGTGGTTCACGACTCCATTATCATTATATGAGATAACACATGAGGGGGTTTTCATTGGGGTATTGATCTGGCGGTCTACGGCACCCATGAGTTGTGGCAACACATTCACGAACAAGAAGGTAATAGGTAGTGGGACAGTTACAAGACAGCTGACAGCACGAGGAGTAGTGGTCATACAGGTTCTCCCTACTTTTCGGACATGACTTCACTACAATCTCCACAATCGTACATGGCTTCATCTATTTGAAATAATGACAAGAGAGAACTAAGAGACAAAATAACACATAATTAGCGAATCATCCCAGAGATAATCAATTCTTCTTTAGACACTACAATTACTCATCACGGTAAGATTTCTCAACCTTCTTTCCTTCCCCCCCCCCCCTAAGACCTACCCAATCTTCTCCACCTTTGTGATCGAAGCAGGATGTGAACGACCATTTCTTGGTTTAGGCTCGTCCTGTTTGAGCTTGGTCTCTCGAACCTACTTGAAAGTATTCTTTTGCAATATATTTTTTTCCACCTTAAAACATTTGGCGACCACAATGGGAGATCAACCTCTCAACCACAAAAGTCAATCTTCCATTTATTCAAGATGATGGATCTTAGGTCTGGATAAGTTACAACTCATATTGTCAGTTCAGGTAAAAATGGTGGTGGCGATTATGAAAACACCCCTTATGCAACCAATCCTTCTCACGCCGATGTTGCTACTGACACAACCACCATACCTTTCCCCGGTAACAAGACTGTTGAAAACACCAGAGATACTCAAATACCGATATGCATCGATGATCTAATAAAGATACATGAGGTTCTTGCAAGAACACATGTATACATGGATACCACTCAGAAAGAAGTACTTGCTTGTCTCAAGACCTTGACAGAGCAACTCTCCCAGAACAACATCATCGCCTGACGGAGCAAACCAAAACCAACCTCACATCGTCCACTGATGCTGAGATGTCAAGGACTCAAAAAGACAAGGAAGTTCATATCGTCACTGATCTTCCATCAGCGAGAAACCAACAATAATATTTTATCACTCGTGAAGATTTGAAAAGACTCTTGCGGAACCATGGAAAGGAAGACTCATCCTCGCTTCATCAACATCAGCCTCTTTACCCGCCTGAAATCCAGAGGATCCCTCTACCAAGAGGTTACTCTTCCCTAGTTTTCTCGTTATATGACGGAACTGAAAAGCTCGAGAACATGTCTCTCGATTTTTAGTTACATTCGGGGAACATGAATATAATCATGTGCTACGTCTTAAAGATTTTTCAAAGTCCCTCACCGGAAGAGCTTATATATGGTAAAAAATTATTGCTCCCAATAATATTTCCAGTTGGGAAGAAATGATCAATGCTTTTATAAGAAGTATTTCTTCATTTCGGAACAAATCACTTTGTCAGATGTGGGAAGAATGTGCTAGAGGAATAAAGGGCACCCCAACAATTACGTGAAGAGATTCAAAATTCAAGCGCTAGATTGTCACGATCCAAACGTGACATATCATCAGTTAGTATAACTATGTATTGATGGTATGATCCCTGTCTATCGTGCTCTTTTAGAAAATTTACGTTTCCAGACTTTCTCTGAGTTGCACAAAGCCGCAAAGCGATCTTCCACAACTATTCATGCCTTGCTGGAGAGAACCAGACCCGCAAGATAGGAATATCATGGAGACACCCGTAAGAAACGACGACTAATCAATAAACAATATAATGTTCAACTATCAATCGGTGTTTTCAGTAGCGAGGGATCCAAGAGGAAATCTCCATCTCAACTAGAGTCATAGACTAAGCACTTTCCTTCTAATCCGTCCTCGACACCAGCGCCAACTCGGTGATTGACTCCCATCAAAACACGTCCAAAGCTCCAAGAAAGCAACAATATGAGCAAGATGTGAAAAAAATATAATGTTCCCGGGTTTCCCGATTCTAATGGAAGAAGTGCTTGAACTACTCGAAATTTAGGTAGGAGAGAATACTATCCAATTACCACATGTACGATAACTTTCTACAGTCCAGCAGATGACATATCTGAAATACTGTCATTAACACCGATATGTCAATCACCCAACCAGTGAATGTAATAATCTGAAGTGTATCTTCAAAGAAAAGATAGAGTCAGCAGAATTATAATTAGAAGTTGAAGCAGTCCAGAAGAATCCCTTTCCTGTTAGAAGTTTCATTCTCTCTAAGAAATCGACCAATCAGACAGTTCAATCTCTGATGGAACGCATGTGCAATCTTTTCTATCTCTCGAAAGGACGACATGATGATGTTTTGCTGCCCTGAATCATGTTATGAATGGAAAGCACTTACTATTTACAGAGGATACGCATACACAAGTCAACCCCCCTTGAAGGACATAGTCGACATAGACGATAAGAAATATAGTCGGGGACTCCTCACGACCGCCCACCTTGGAAGCACACAGTTTAAAAGAATGTTGATTGATCCTAGCATGTCTACTAATATTATCGCAATTAACACTCTCAGAGCCGCAAAGATTTTTCATCAAAAAACTATCCACTCTCAAATCCTGATTAAAATTTCAGACGTGGAACTCAAAGAAACTTGCGGATACGTCATCTCAAAGATAAGGATGGGAGATGCCGAAGCAAACATGAAGTTCCATGTCATCAAGGAAGACACAGACTATGACATAATCGTGGGACGACCATGGATTCATGACAAGGAAGCGACACCCTTATCATCGTCAAAGCTTGAGGATTCAATTCGGACTTTAAAACTCGACCAAGTGAGTCTCAATCCCCAAATTCCTTTTCAGTCGGTCAGCCTTTGTCCTGTCAAAATCCGAGAACTCCACCTGGAAGACAACAATGTCACAACTATAAGATATGAATGGGAAGTTGATCTGTTTCAATATTTTATATGGTGGTTAAAAATTATTTTTATTGAGAACGAGAAAACTCATAAACTGCATAGGGTCAAGTTGCTTCTGATGACGAGAAGAGACGTCACCAACAATCCTTGGGCATCCCAAAAGAAGGATTTTCAGATGAGATGCCAAAATCTGGACCTTTTCAAATTGGAGACATGGTCCTAAAAGTCACTAAGAGCGCACAACTTCTTGCATCGGTTTATCTAACCATTGAAGAAGAACCTTACATAATTACTGATACTATGATAGATGGTCATTACAAGCTCATAAACAATGAAAAGCCAGAAGGAGTAGTAATTCATGGCAAGTGGCTCAAATCTTCCATGGGTTGAATGCTTTGCTATTTTGTTTTAAGTATTTCCCGATTTTCATGCAAAGTTTGTAAGTCCTCCAAAATGATTGCAAGATTTTTGCATTCATACTTAGACTTTCAAGTTTACCTATCAATTCAAATATCATTATCCATTTAAAAAAAAAATATAAGTCTCTCTTCATGAGTAACTTGTCAAAAAAAAAAACCTATCTACTCAAAATCCAGAAAGAAAGTCATAAATGTGCTTCATAAAATTATAAAAAAATCTTGAAGACTGGCGCAATACGTTCAGAGTACCCCTTTTCCATTCTTTAAAGAACTTTAGTCGAAAGCTACAACTGCGGAGAAAGCGTTTCAACCTATTCTATAGCCTTGGTCACCGCCTCCAAACTAGCAAATTCACCTACTTTGGCAAAACGCTCTTGCATGGCTCCCAAACGGTGACAAACCCACGTAATGTTTGGACGAGAGCTCTCAGCGTCATTCACAGCTTCCTACAATTCCTTTTAGACTACTTCATAAATTTCATTCCTAGGAAGAAATATCATCTCCTGTATGATTGGCAACCAGCTGGACACGTCTCGTTCTAAAACTCTGTAAATCCTGGAATTATTAACATAGGAGTGGCCGAACTTCTCCCATATCTTTGTATATAACTCGACATAGATGGATATAAAAATAAATCCCCCATCACATAAGTACCAAAGAAGATTCATGCTGAAGCGGAAGTCAACACTAATACCCGCATTAGGATACTCAATGAGCACACTCTCTATCGTACTGTTATTCTGCATAACGACATCAGTGGAAGCACTATCCTCAACCAGTATGTAAGCCGGATTCCTCCTATGATTTTCAATATGGTATATGGAATTATCTATATCGGGATCAAGGTAACTTTTGTTCTTTCACTCACAAGCTCAGCTCTCTGATTTCGGTCGTTCTCCCCCTAGTAGAGAGGATACAAGCATATTGAGTCAGAATGTCTCAAACACAAATTTTTGAGCATGAACCATAAAAATCATTATAAATACTTACAAACATCATATACATTCATTTAAAAGTAGTATTTGAAGAATTATGTGAGTTAAAACAATTACAAAATGTTATACAAAAAACGCATCAGAAGAAATTTACACTACCTCTGGAAAAATAGGAAGCTGGCGATAATTGGTAAGGAATATGAGCATGAGTCTTATGTATAAAATTTTATATAGATGTCTAATACAACATACTAAAAGGGCACATCAATCGGATAAACGAGATAAGAGTTATGGCAAAAACAACAAGCGGTGTCGGGTCTGAAAAACTGTCAGAATTTTTTTGGATACTTCCTGAATTCTACTGTTGGGTCGTTTTGACACTCTAAACAAGCTTAAAACTTGAATTTTTCTTGAATAGGACATAGAAAATTGTTTTATAATAAAGATAGATGGGTCACTCATCCAAAACTGAGTTTATATGAAGATTCTACAGCGTTTTCCCCAAGCATTATACTTCTGAAATTTTCTAATGATGAAAATTTATGAATGCTTTGTAAAATTCAAGCATAGTAATGTTCATGTGAGAAATTTGAAGAGTTCATATAGCCTAATATAGCCATAAAAAGAGTAAATCTTACTTGAAGAGGACCCAAGTTAGTGGAAGAGTCCATCACTGCTTCACCTCCATTGCTTACTTCATCATCAACGGTATCAGACTCAGGTTCTTCATAAATATCCCCATGAAGAATCATCCGTGTCCTGTGCCTTACAGACGGGGGACTACCAGTAGCAGAAGTAATATCCACTCGAGGATGCAGAAATATCGTTATCATTACTAGAGTTTCTGAGATGAATTTCTTAAAGTGATTCCTCTATTCATTCCAGAAATGTGTGTATATGGTTGATACCCGAGGCTTCCTACCTCGACGAAAGAAAGGGATACTTATTCCCTCAACATGGCAGATATCCAGACTCTCGTTTAACTCTCTAACAGATGGAGCCGCACCATCACCACGAGGTACTTCCTGGTCAAAACTCATCTGACGAGTCACACGATCAATATTGTATGCCTGCACTGAATAACCTTCTGAATAAAGAGCAAGGATCTAACCTAGGATGAAACTATTACAATAAATACGTTCTGACCATGAGAAAAAATATTATTCTTTTTCTTTGGTCCTGACCAGAGACCATCTCTACTGCTTCATCAAAAGTAGTCGATGGAAGTATCTGATCGTGCTCAGAATGCCAAGGCCTGAAGTTCACCTCATAGAAAACATCTATAAAATCAGCTAAATTTACAGAGGTAAGATTTTTCTTATGCCAACGACGGATCCTTGCATACTCAGTATCTCCGTTCAAATGCAGAGGTTTTTTCAAAGGCGAGAAAAGCTCCCATAACCATGCTTGAAGAAATACGTTATGAACACAAGAATCGGTCTTCATAAACCCATTAGAAACTTTCATATCGCGAGCCAACGAGTCTAAATGAGAATACAAAAAACCAAGAAATAATTTATCAATAGGGAGGCATTCACCGTTAGCAAGCGCTACAAAAAATGGAACAACTGAGAGCTTCAATCTGCTGACAGGAAAATCTTCAAACACATCCCTAGATAACCAGAATATCAGAAATGTCGTTATGTTCAAAAAATATCAATATAAATATCGTCAACACCGGTCTCAACGTTCCACCGGTAATCAATCCACTTCATATAGTCTGCACCACATTGAACAACCCCTTGCTGAATTTCTTCTATCTTTCTTTCTAAAGCTGTAATTATCTGTTTTTCTTCAGCAGAATTTCCAACATGAATAGTCCCAGAAACCGAGAGCTGATAAGTGCATATTTTCTCTATATTTTAATCATTATTTCTTGCACTTATTTGCTATATTTCTTGTGCATTATTGTATATTACATTTTTTTTTGTTGGTTTATCTTTTATAAGGTGGAATCATCCAAGAAGAGTGAATTGGCACTTAATTGTGTGATAAAAGAAGTGATACGAAGGAAAAAGGGACAAAGACCAGGTTAAACTTATCCAAATCCAGGAATACTTGTTAGCAGCTCGTAGAGCACGAAGAGACGAAGCCAATGACGAAAGAATGAAGTCATTCCGACTTTGTATGAAGAAGTTATGAACATTTGACGCAAGTCAAAGTTGCGAAAGTTGTGAAGGCTCAGACTTACTAAAAGCACCATATATTTCGTTAAGGGGCATCCACTTATTTGAAAATTTTTATAGGAACTATCACATTTGATAAGGGGCATTTCGTCTTCCTTTTTACGTTCACAGCAAGAAAAGTTTGGTTTTCTTCACGCGTCCAGGCTTTTCTTTTGGGTTGATGAGTTGATAGAGGTTGCTACTAGCATGATTCGTTGGTTAATTCATGGTAAAATGGATTAGAATTGATGATCATGATAGAAGAGATGAAGAGATGTGGTTGTTGGAACTCAGTTATAGCGGATAAATATCTGAGGGCACGTGTAGACATCCTAGATAAGAGGATTATGATACTAAGATGAGAGCGAAACACTGGAAAAGTCTTCTTGCTCTTCCACGGTAAAAGAGGTATCTACCACATAAATCTGCAGTTATGACGCGTGGAAAGTAAAAGAATAAATCAACGGATACGTTTTAAAGGGAAGACAAAGCATTAAATGAGCTTACAGAGCACACGTGATGTGATCATAAGCATTTAATGCACCTGACAAGAGTCGACGTACACTCTTCGGGTCGTGACCAAAGAAAGATTAAGAAGCCATTGTCACCTGGAGTCGTGTCCAGAGCAAGTTGAATATAAAGACCAGCATATCGAGAGAACCATAGAACACTCGGGGCATGATATCAAGAGATTCGGGACATACTCTCGAATAAACTACAACAACTCAGATACAAGCATTCAAGATTGAAGCTTGGTTGTATGATACCTTTTGCCTATAAATACTAAGCTCATCCAAGAGAGAAAGGGGGATTTTTTGAAGAAAAGGTTGTAACAAGTTTGAAAGAGTAACATTGAGTTTATTCCTTTGTAAGTTCAACCTCTTTCAAATAATATCAATCACTTACCCCCGTGGACGTAGGTAATCGTACCGAACCACGTATATCTTTTGTGTGATTACTGTTATTATGTTCTTAGTCTTACTTGTTTATCTTCTCACTAGAGAATGAATGGTTAGATATGGGTAGTTAGATTTTACACAACTACATTTTGGCGCTAGAAACAGGGATGTTTAACATCTTGTTGAGTACCTTTGTAGTGAAATACTTCATAAAACGTCGAGATCTATAAGCTATGAAGTGTCATTGACCTTTGTAGAAGCAAAAGGACTCTCGTTGAAGATTATTCAAGTTATTTTTTGCTCTAACAGTAGCTAACCTTAGAGGCCTTTTAAGCTCCAAAGTGTCACTGACCTTTGTTGAAGCTAAAATATTCTCACAAGAGTTACTCATGTTTTAAAAACAACGAAAGTTATAGAGCTACAAGCTCCAAGGTATCTATGCCACTTTGTTAGAAGCTAAAGTAGTCTGAGTTCTGTAGCACCGGGGATTTAAAAAGTATTTGGGTTTTCCTCTTTTTTTGCGGTTGTAAACCAGTTTCCCACTTTCCAAGCCATTAGTTTGTCTCTTATCCTTTTCTGTGAGTAACCATAAAAAACTTTCACTACTTTGTATAACGAGTAATGGTGGAAACCTTTATAACCTGAGGTTTAGAAAACCAGACAAATTGGTCAGACTCCACTCACCCAGTAACAGAAAAGGCAGGCTTGCACTAAAAGTTAACTGAGAAAAACCTAGTATTTTGGGCTATGACGCTCTTTTTTAAAAAACCACCTGGACCATAACAAATCTTTTCCAGAAGGGCAAAATTCTGACACATAACTACCTCTGAACACTGATAGTTGGTTATAGCCTGTCGGATTTAGGGATTAGAACCCGACAAAAGAATCTTCAAAAATATGTTTTATTTCCCTTAATAGGTTATAGTGAGTTTGTATGTTTCTCTCCTGGATGTAGGTCAACATCGGGAACAAGGGAGATTCGATGTCCAGTATGTCAGCACCGACGCAATATCTACAAAGTCGAACGACAGCAGGAGCGAGTCTACAAAAGGGACTCACGACTTCTGGACAAGAAAGCAACCCCAATCCAAGGAAGATCCTAGTGAGGGGATCCCGACCCGAGAAGCCTCATGTGAAAAAGGAGATCCACCAGGTCCGACCAGCCAATGTGCAGACTCGTGGAGCAGGAAGAGAATAAGAATATCCCCCCGATGGATTATCCGCTTCGGATAGTGAGGAAGAGCAAGCGCGAAGAAGGGCCCACAAAGAAGAACATAAGATGATGGTTGAGGCGGCATGAAGAGAAGCGACTGAAACAGAAGCATAAAGGTAGCGCCAGATCATGCTAGGGAAAATACATCTGGTTAAGGGAGGCAGCGTTCCAAGGAGGGAAAACCCATCTAGTCATGAAAGTACAATTGCAAATCTTGCAAGGATCTTAGAAAACCATCCAAAGCAAGAAGAAGTGGTCAAAGCACTGGAACGAAGGAACCTACTAATAAGAGAACAACCTACTTCGAGAAAGAGGAATAAGACGTGAAATCTTGGTAAGGGAAAACTCAAGAGAGGGATCTAGTGATAACACACACTCGGCCGCATGAGGCACGAATCGAGCAACACCTAGCATGGGCAGAACGCCAGAACCTGTTTCCTTTAGATACCCAAGTCCAGAACCGGAGCTATAACCACGAAGATATTATGGGGCCCGAGAAAACTCTACCTATGTGGAAGAGCCCAGGCAGAAGAACCGGAGGTGTCCTCAAAGCATGTCGGAGAAGGTAAAGAATCTGGAGGCAATGATCAATAAGATGGTGGGCAAAGGAGATGATGACAAGATGGCAGAAGTAATGAT
>JAJJMC010007119.1:1937521-1957522 GCA_023531435.1 Papaver californicum | reverse complement strand
GTTACATTCGGGGAACATGAATATAATCATGTGCTACGTCTTAAAGAATTTTCAAAGTGCCTCACCGGAAGAGCTTATACATGGTAACACAATATTGCTCCCAACAATATTTCCAGTGTGGGATAAATGATCAATGCTTTTATAAGAAGTATTTCTTCGTTTCGGAATAAATCACTTTGTCAGATCTGGGAAGAATGTTCTAGAGGAATAACGGGCACCCCAACCATTACGTGAAGAGATTCAAAATTCAAGCGCTAGATTGTCACGATCCAAACGTGACATACCATCAGTTAGTATAACTTTGTATTGATGGTTTGATCCCTGTCTATCGTGCTATTTTAGAAAATTTATGTTTCCAGACTTTCTCTGAGTTGCACAAAGCCGCAAAGCGATCTTACACAACTATTCAAGCCTTGCTGGAGAGAACCAGACCCGCAAGAGAGGAATATCATGGAGACACCCATAAGAATCGACGACTAACCAATAAACAGTATAATGTTCAACTATCAATCGGTGTTGTCAGTAGCGAGGTATCCAAGAGGAAATCTCCATCTTAACTAGATTCATAGACTAAGCACTTTTCTTATAATCCGTCCTCGACACCAGAGCCAACTCGGAGATTGACTCCCCCTCAAAACACGTCCAACGCTCCAAGAAAGCAACAACATGAGCAAGATGTGAAAAAATGTAATGTTCCCGGATTTCCCGATTCTAATGGAAGAGGTGTTCAAACTACTCGAATTTTAGGTAGGAGACAGTATTATCCAATCACCACATGTACGATGACTTCCTACAGTCCAGCAGATGACAGATCCGAAATATTGTTATTATCACCGATATGTCAATCACCCAACCAGTGAATGTAATAATCTGAACCGTATCTTTAAAGAAAAGATAAATTCAGCAGAATTATAATTAGAAGTTGAAGGAGTCCACAAGAATCCCTTTCCTGTTAGAGTTTCACCCTCTCTGAGAAATCGACCAATCAGACAGTTCAATCTCTAATGGAACGCATGTGTGATCTTTTCTAACTCTCGAAAGCTGATCCGTTTCATTATTTTATAAAGTGATTTAAAATTTTCTTGTATTGAGAACGGGAAAACTCGTAAACTGCATACAGGTCAAGTTGCTTCTGATAACGAGAAGAGACGTCACCAACAATCCTTGGGCATATCAAAAGAAGGATTTTCATACAATGACATGGTCCTAAAATTCACTAAGAGCACATAACTTTTTGTATCGGTTAATCAAACCATTGAAGAAGAACCTTACATAATTATTGAGACTATGCTAGGTGGTCATTACAAGCTCATAACTAATAACAAGTCATAAGGAGTAGTAATTCATGGCAAGTGGCTCAAAGCTTCCAAGGCTTGAATGTTTTGTTATTTTGTTTTAAATATTACCATATTTTCATGCAAAGTTTGTAATTCTTCCAAAATGATTTCAATATCTTTGCATTCACACTTAGGATTTCAAGTTTACCTATCAATTCAGATATTATTATCCATTTCAAAATAAAAATAAATATAAGTCTCTCTTCATGAGTAACTTGTCAAAAAAAAAAAACCTATTACTCAAAATCCCAAAAGAAATAATAAATGTGCTTCATATTCTTGAAGACTGGCGCAGTCCCTTCAGAGTACCCTTTTTCCATTCTTGAAAGAACTTCGGTCTCAAGATACAACTCCTGAGAAAGCGTTTCAACCTATTCTCTAGCCTTGGTCATCGCCTCCAAACTAGCAAATTCACCTACTTTGGAAAAACGCTCTTGCATGGCTCCCAAACGGTGACAAACCCACGTAATGTTCATACCAGAGATCTCAACGTTATTCATAGCTTCCTCCCATTCTTTAAAGACTACATTAGAAATTTCATTCCTAGGAAGAGATATCATCTCTTGTCTGATTGGCAACCAGATGGACATGTCTCGTTCTAAAGCTCTGTAATTCCTGGAATTATTTACATAGAAGTGGCTGAACTTCTCCCATATCTTTGTATATAACTCGATATATATGGATAGAACAACAAATCCCCCAATACATAAGTACCAAGGAAGAGTCCTGCTGAAGCGGAAGTCAACACTAATACCCGCATTAGGATACTCAATGGGCATACTCTCTACCGTACTGTTATTCTGCATAACGACATCAGTGGAAGCACTATCCTCAACCAGTATGTAAGCCGTATTCCTCCTATGATTTTCAGTATGGGAGAGGGAATTATCTACAAAGGTATCAATGTTAACTCTTGTTCTTTCACTCACAAGCTCAGCTCTCTAATTTTTGCCATTCTCCCCCTAAAAGTAGAGAGGATACAAGCATACTGAGTCAGAATATCTCAAACACAAAACTTTTGAGCATGAACCATAAAAATTATTATAAATACTCATAAACATCATATAAATTCACATCAAAGTAGTATTTGAAGAATTATGTGAGTTAAAACAATTACAAAATGTTTTACAAAAAACGCATCAGAAGAAATTTACACTACCTCTGGAAAAATATGAAGCTGGCGATAATTGGTAAGGAATATGAGCATGAGTCTTATGTATAAAGTTCTATATGGATGTCTAATACAACATACTAAAAGGGCACATCAATCGGATAAATGATCTAAGAGTTATGGCAAAAAAAACAAACGGTGTCGGGTCTGAAAACTGTCAGAATTTTCTGGATACTTCCTGAATTCTATTGTTGGGTATTTTTGACATTTTATTTAACTTAAAGCTTGAATTTTTCATGCATAGGACGTAGGAAATTGTTTTTTAATAATGATAGAGGGGCCAATCATCCAAAACTGAGTTCGTATGGAGATTCTACGGCGTTTTTCCCAAGCACTATACTTCTGATATTTTCTAATGACGAAAATTTATGAATGCTTTGCAAAATTCAAGCAAAGTCATGTTGATGTGAGAAATTTGAAGAGTTGATATAGTCTATTATAGCTATAAAGGGATTAAATCTTACTTGAAGAGGATCCAAGTTAGTGGAAGAGTCCAGCACTGCTTCACCTCTATTGCTTACTTCATCATCAACGGTATCGAACTCAGGTTCTTCATAAATTTCCTCTGTACAACTGTACAAGGCGCTTTTTCAAGCTCCTTTTCCTCAGACTCGTGTCCATCCTTCATACTCGTGGTGTCTCCAGAAGCATTAGGAGCGTCAATGGGATCAACACAGACGTTTGTATGCACATGTTATAATAAGACGATAAAGCATATTATAATTTACAAAATGCAGAAATATCAAGAGTGATAAGTATAAAACTTACATTACGATGGAGACAATCCCTACTCCCATGAAGAATCATATGTGTCCCTTGCCTTACAGACGGGGGACTACCAGTATCAGAAGTAATATCCACTCGAGGACGCATAACACGGTTTGCCGGAAAGAATAAAAACTAAGGATCGTAATAGCCATATTTTGGAATCAAGTAGTTAAAGAAAACACCATTACCTACTGAGCTGCATCAATAATGAGCTTCCTCTTGGCTTCATTTTATCTTTGCAAATTGGAACTGCAAGCTTTGTCTTTCTTGGAAAGGGCGTTAGTTATCGTTATCGTTACCAGAGTTTCTGAGATGAATTTCTTAAAGTGATTCCTCTATTCACTCCAGAAATGTGTGTACATGGTTAATACCCGAGACTTCCTACCTCGACGAAAGAAAGGGATTCTTATTCCCTCAACGCGACAGATATCCAGGCTCTCCTTTAACTCTTTAACAGATGGAGCCGCACCATGACCACGAGGCATTTCCTGTTCAAAACTCATCTGACGAGCCGCACGATCAATATTGTATGCCTGCACTGAATAACCTTCTGAAAGAAGAAAAAGATGTAACCTGGGATGTAAGCTATTACAATAAATGCGTTTTGACCAAGAGAAAAAGCATTATTATTATTTTTTGGTCCTGACCACAGAACCATCTCAACTGCTTCAGCAAAAGTAGTCGATGGAAGTATGTGCTAGTGTTCAGAATGCCAAGGCCTGAAGTTCACCTCATCGAAAACATCTATAAAATCAACTAAATTTACAGAGGTAAGATTTTTCTTATGCCAATGACGGATCCTTGCATACTCAGTATCCCCGTTCAAATACATAAGTTTTATCAAAGGCGCGTATCTTGAGAAATACTCCCATAACCATGCTTGAAGAAATACATTATGAACACAAGAATCGGTCTTCATAAACCCATTAGAAGTTTTCATATCGTGAGCTAACGAGTCTAAATGAGAATATAAAAAACCAAGAAATAATTTATCAATAGGGAGGGATTCACCGTCAACAAGCGATACAACAAATGGAACAACTGAGAGCTTCAATCGGCTGACAAGGAAATCTTCAAACACATCCCTAGATAACCAGAGTATCAGAAATGTCATTATATTCAAAAAAAACATCAATAGCAATACCGTTAGCACTGGTCTCAATGTTTCACCATAATCATCCACTTCACATAGTATGCACCACATCGAACAACCCCTTGTTGAAGTTCTTCTATCTTTCTTTCTAAAACTGTGATTATTTATTTTTTTTCAACAGAATTTCCAATAGGAAGAGTCCCAGCAACCTGAAGCTGATAAGTGTATATTTTCTTTATATTTTGATGATTATTTCATGCACTTATTTGCTATATTTCTTGTGAATTATTATAAACTACTTTTTTTGTTTGTTTTTTTTATCTTTTATTAGGCGGAATCATCCAAGAAAAGTGAATTGGCACTTAATTGTGCGATAAAAGAAGTGACATGAAGGAAAAAGGGCCAAATACCAGGTTAAACTTGTCCAAATCCAGGAATTATTGTCATCATCCCATAAAGCACGAAGAGACAAAGCCAACGACGAATGAATGAAGTCATTCCGATTTCGTATGAAGAAGTTATGAGCACTTGAAGCAAGTCAAAGTTGCGAAAATTATGAAGGCTCAGACTTACCAAAAGAACTGGAGATTTAGTTAAGGGGCTTCAACTTATTTGAAAAGTGTTATAGGCACCATCATATTTGATTAAGGGCATTTCATCTTCCACTTTTTTTTCACAGCAAGAAAAGTTTGATTTTCTTCACGCGTCCAGGCTTTGCTTTTGGGTTGAGGAGTTGATAGTTGTTGCTAGCATGATTCGTTGGTTAATTCATGGTGAAATGTATTAGAATTGATGATCATGATAGAAGAGATGAAGAGTTGTGTTTGTTGGAACTCGGGTGATGGTGACGATGCTGGAGTTGATGATGTTGATTGAAGATGTAGTGATAATGGAAGTGAGCTCGTCATGTGATGTGTTCGAGAGATTGATGGTTGATCGAGATAGAGAATACGCTGATGCCATTATTATTGATGGTTGTCTTTGTGACGCTGAGTGATGATGTTGCAGCATTGTTGAGTAAATGATATTGCTCGTGACCTATGAAGCATCGATACTGATAAGGAGATACTGATACATGAATACTGATACGGGGACTCGTCAATTTTTAAAAATGGGGATACAGGATACGGTGGGATACTTTTAATTTTTTAAAATATTTTATATAATTAATAATTCATTGTAGTAAAAAAAGATCACATAAAATAAAAAAATCTCATAAATATTATTTGGAAATAGGAATATTACAAATAAAATAAAAATTATCTAACATCTCGCTCACCCATCACTCATCAATATTGTCTTTATCAAAAAGCATTGCTTCTACTTCTGGTTCGTCAAGTAAAAGATTTGCAACTTCAAATTCTCCCACACCGTCTAGTGGATCAAATGCATCTCCACTAATATCCCAAATTATACTTTCTACTTCACATAATCTTCACTTTCTCGTGAATGAAGACGAAGATAAATATAAACAAACACTAAATCCTCAGTACGTTAGGGTTCAATCTTGTTTTTCTTCATAGAATGGATAAAATTATTTGCTCTTATTTATAACGAAAAATTTATTATTAGGTTTAGATATTTACATATAATTATATGGTATATATTGATAAGTACAAATATTTATATATATATATATATATTTATTGATATTTTTTAATATTTATATATATATATTTTGTATACAAAATTTTAAATATATTGATTTTGTATAATATTTGTCAAGTTATTGTAAGTATCCCTTCCTAGAGTATCCCACAGGTATCCTAGAGTATCTCCTACCTTTTTCGTAATTATAATGGCAGATGAGGATAGTTGATGGAGTTGTGATCGAAAATAATGGCAGATGGAACTCGAGATGATGGATTCTGTGGTGGTTGGTGTTTCGGGAATTAATGGAGGCATCGAATGATTTTATTCATAACAAGGAATTGATGGAGTTGATTTGTTGTTGCCAGTTTCCATGATTGACGCTGAAGAGTGATTGATCATAGTGATACCGGAAGAAAACAGTGATAACAATCTCGATTTTGTGATGGACTGTGATTTATAGAAACAGAGAATGTAGTTCAAATTGTAGTCGATATGGCAGTGAACAAAGTTATTGCAGCTGTGATTTAGATGGATTCTGTGAAGGGTTAGATGGTTATGTGATGGTTAGTGGCAGTTGACAGAGATCTCGGCTAGAAGAGATGGCTTGAGGTAATATGGAAAGTTGAAATCCATAAGAAAAATAATTTCTCAGAGGCGAGACCCATCGAGGATGGAATTGTAAAAGTCAAGAAGAAATTTTTTTCCCGACGGCTTGAACCATCGAGAAACTGGACGCTAAAAGACTGAGGAGAATTTAGGATGAGTTTGAGAATTCAATGTCAGTTTCGGTAAACTGACAAGCCAAAAATATTAATGGGCTGGACTTATGCGGTATTTACTGGCCCATTTAGCTTGGTTAAGAGCATTCTCACGACTATTGCTTTGGCTGCGACATATTTTGGGAATTTGACGTATTTTGGGAAACCTAGTTCTACCGGGATTCGAGCACGAGCACTTCTACAACTTGGACACCTATATAAGAGTTAATTCTAATACTTTTGATACTTTTACATACATATATTTTTATACCTAGGGTTTTACAAGTAAAGAAGAGATATTTAATTCCATATTCTAGGGTTTACCCCTTTTGGGGGAAAACCATGATATTTCTTATTCTTTCTTGTATCATGAGTAGCTAGATTTTATTGATTATGGATGAATTCAATGTCTTAAGCGTGACGCTTTATTAATATACAATTTTATTTGGTGTTTTAATCATCTTATCGTTTGTTTTCACCAAATCTAGGGTTTATGATTATGTTTCTAGAGTGTTCAAGTGATCAATTGGATTAATCTATTGATCAGTTTAATGCTTGTAGAGAGTTGTGAGATAAGTGTAAGTCGAACACCTCCTACATAAGTAAAAATTATGAGACCTTGCAGAGGGATTCTGTGAAGCAATTACGAGTGAAGACAACATCAACAAGTGGACCTTGATCTAAGAGTTTAACACCTGGGATCAACCTAAATTCACACAACTTAAAGTGATCGATTGGGTTACAGCTTGAGTGATCTACTACTTGGTGGTTTAGACGAATAGAACTTGGTAGTCGAAAACTTATGTATCCAGTGATTAGAGGAGTTTTGGGGATAATACTGATCTGGATGCTATTCTACGGTTGGTGATGAATGATTCTAACGAAAGATAGATACGTATAACAATTCAGTCAACGTTTGGTAACGTCTAAGAACTTCCTAATCATCTTTTCTTCTTATTTTTATTCTTTTTAATTGTTTTAAACAACCAATCCCTTTTAGTATTTGTTTTTATTATAGTTTTTCTAATTTAAACAACATCTCAATTACACAGCTCTCTGTGGGAACGATCCTTACTACCGCTATATTACTAGTTAATTAGTGGGAAATATATTGATTAATTTGTTGCACTTAAAACACGCATCATGAGCTGTAACAAACTAACTACATATTCTAGAGTAACTGTTAGTTCACCCCAGGCGCATATAGAAGAATGGGTTGGTTCACACCAACGCGAAACAAAAGTTAAAAGCCCTTCAACATCCTTGAAAACCCGCAAATGCTTAGATATCTTTACAACATGAAGTATTCAGGCATCTCTCAAAACCTTAACTACTAAAGAGTCATTCAACATTGCTTTACACCAGCTTTCCCATTTTTTCATGGGAACTTGGTGTTTCTTAAATTCAACAAAAGAAGCTACACAATCTCCTCTCTGCATACATATCCTTGGAACAGTCTTAAGAACAATGCTCTGAGGAGTAACATATTGTTCAGAGTTTAGGTTAAAGGAACCAATAAATCCAGGGGGTATGCTGACTTCTTCAGAAATATGTTTAAGGAATCTATCACGAATATGAGGTACGTTTTCAAGAAATACGGTATCAGAAACTTCCCCTCTGTTCTAATCATAAGATGTGCCAACATCATTATCATGCTCATTATCCATCAACAATGAATTCAAGTTTCCTTCTACATCAACAAAATAAGATTCTACAGTATCATATTCTACGTACTGTATAAAAGAAGGCAAGAATCTGAAACCCTAGCTAAAACATCGGTTGATATTATTGAAAGGATAACAATTTCTTATTGATGCTAATAAGAAAAGTCTAGGGTTACAAAAAGAAAAGAAAGCTATGATCGCATAAAGGAATGGATGATTAGGAAAGATTGAACAACACTCACCTCACATGTCGTTAAAAAAAGACTTCTTGCTGGTCGCGTGCTCGAGTGATGAAGAAGAGGCAGAGCCGCTCCTTACTGGTCGCACACTCGAGTAAAGAATGGGAGGCGAAAATGCTTTCTGGTTGCATCCTCAAGCAACAAGGAGGAAGTGAATCTGCTTCTTGCTGGTGGCGATCTTCTCTGACACGAACTCGAGGAGCATATAAGTCTATTTTGCTTGAGTTAAAAAAAGAATAAAAAGGGAAGAGACATTAGCATATATATATATACAGTGAGTTACGAAGAGTCCTAAAAGGAAGCAACGCTCAGTGCCGGCCACGCCCATTATACTCACGAGCTAGTATTCCTAACAAGAACATGAGCTTAAAATGTGCAACTTTAGCACTTTGCTCAAGGACAAGCCACGGATTATGCGTTATTCCTCTTGGACACACCACAAAAAAAGAGCAATGCCTTCAAAGACGCATTGTGCCTATGATTTAGGCTAGCCCTAGTCTTTTCCTGCGCTAGTACTAGAGTAGCATTAGCCCCACCAAAACCGTACCCCGGGGTGTATTAGCGCTGGAAGCGTTAGATTCCTTGGCTTAGTAGCACATTGGCGCTGGAAGCGCTAGCTTCTTTGGTTAGCAACGATTTAGCACTAGCCTCCTTGACCAACGGTGCATTAGCGCTAGCCTCCTTGACTAACGACGCATTGCATTAGCGCTAGCTTCCCAGCTTAGAAGCGCATTGGCGCTGGAAGCGCTAGCTTCCTCGGCTAGTAGCGTCTTAGCCCTAGCTTTCTAGCTCAACAGCACAAGAAGCGCTAGCTTCCTTGACCTTGGCTCTAGCTTCCTTGATCTTGGCGCTAGCTTCCTTGACCTTTGGCTCTAGCTTCATTGACCAAGTAGCGCATTTGGCACTATATTCCTTGACCTAGTATCATATTTGGCGCTAACTTCCTTGACTATCCTTTGTGCTAAAGGCGCTGGCTTCCTTGGCATTAACAACGTCCTAGTCTTTGTGATAAAAGTGCTAACCTCCTTGGCTAGTAGCGTCTTAGCCTTTGCGGATAAAACGATAGCTTCCTTGCTAGCAGCTAGCGTATTGGCCTTGCCTCCAAAGCGCTAACACATTGGCCTTTCTCCTAAAACGCTAGCACATTAGCTTTTGCACTAGGAGCTAACACATTACCATTTACGCTAATGAACTAACGCTATCCTTGCTAACTGCTTACCTTAAAAATGTGCCATTCTTTTCAGCACTGCCCTAATGCCAACGGTAGCCTTATATGGCCATCCAATAAGCCTTCTTGCTAAGTAACCTCCTCGTAATATTGGCTTTAAACACTTTCAGAATTATGCCTTGCTACTTCTAAGTTGTCTCCTGGATATTAAAACAACCATGTTACTCCTAAGTTAGTACATAACCACTACACTTACCAGACTCAATGTTGATCAGTCTAATTATCAATTCAGTAAGTTGCGCAACTTGCCTCATTGACTTAGCAAGTCATCTAACTTGACTTGACCTAATCTAAACAGTAGTGGTTCACGACTCCACTATCATTCTACAAGATATCAAATACAACACATGGGGGATTCTCATTGGGTATTGGTCTGGCGGTCTACGACAATCGTGCATAGTGGCAACACATCCACGAACAAGAAGGTAATAAGTAGTGGGACAGTTAAAAGACAGTTGAAAGCACGAGGACTAGTGGTCATACAGGTCCTCTCTACTTTTCGTACATGAGTCCACTATATTATCCATAATCGTTACTCCTCCACTTCTTTGGTAACTTCCACCAATTATGAGAAATCAGCGTGTCTTCTTAAAAATATAAATAAATGGTTTTATTTATTTGAAACAATGACAAAAAAGAAGTAAGAGACAAAATGATACAGAATTAGCAATTCCTCCCAAAGATAATCCTTTCTTTTTTACACACTACAATTACTCATCACACTGAGATTTCTCAACCTTCTTTGCTTCCCTCCCCTAAGACCTTCCCAATCTTCTCCACCTTTGTGATCAAATCAGGACATGAACGACCATTTTTTGGTTTAGGCTCATCCTGTTCGAGTTTGATCTCTCGAACCTACTTCAAAGTACTCTTTTGTAGTACATTTATTTTCACCCTAAAACAACTATTTATCTAATCACTAGAATGCAGATTATTATGTGACAAGTAATATTTACGTGTTGAATATGTAATAAATTAACTTAGTAAAATCTTTATAATATGCAAATTGTTTTTTGTTATATTCAATTAATATTTTTTTTCATTATCATTTATATATAAAATTTGACTATGAATTCTAATTGCTAAGACTCAACATATTGAACCACATAATACTTGTTAACTTATATTGTGTATATTACGTACTGTTGATGGTGGACTTTTGAGAAGGGCTAGAATTGGAAAACTTCCCTCTGCCTAGCAGCAGAAATATAGAAATATTATAACTCTATATCAAAATATGAAATAATGCATCTCTACATATATTCTGCAATAGAATTAAGAATACAATCTCTACAGATAGCTACATGCGTTTATATTGATCTCGTAGCCTCTTTAGATATGTATATATATAATATTTATACCATATCGAACTAGTCTCAAGTCGGTTAACTCCCATGGATGAATTCCTTGAACTTGTCTTGCATGTGTATCAATGTTCAAACAACATCTAAATAAGTTATATCCTGGGAATAGCTGATGCATGATCCTCGAAAATACATCCTAGCTTAATGCCCTGTTCTCGAAGACACATCTCAAAAATTTAGATGAAATGAAAATAGAGTGTACAAAATTTTAGGCCATGCAGTGTGGAAAAAACAAAACAAAAAGTGTCTCCATGGCTGGAGATGGAAGACATGGAAAGAAGTTGGTGGACAAATTGAGTCAATATGTAAGTTAATATCAATACTATTTATTATGCTTCAAAAAAAAAACTAGTTATTTATCTGAACGTTCACTTTTGGGTCATTTTCCTTTGTAAGCAGATTGAAATAAAATTTTGTATAACCAAAGTGTTTAAATGTATATATTTTTTTTTTTTGTAGATAGGACAACAAAAATATTTTATTGTAGAGGATACTGCAAGGTTTTTTATAGATTCTGACATCGACAGTAACATTCCATGGATATGTCTATTTTTCATATGAGGCTATGACTTAGAAAATGGGGTAAATTCTAATTATTATTTGTGTAACTAAAATTATATATTTTTTATTTGTTACTCAATTTATAAATTCTTCTTTTATTGGAAACCATATGTATTTTTGGTTGGTAGACGAGGAATAGAAGACATAACATCTATCGGTAATAAGATAACAAGAAATAGATGTTGGACGGATTCTGGAGGCGTTGCTTCAACACTTGTACAAAAGGTATAATCTCTAAATTTGATCCCCGAACATTTATATTATATAATATGTAATCTAGTTAGAAATTAATCATGTACTTTTTATTTTTCTATTTATTTTCCATGTGTATTATCATTAACATGGGAGTTGTAAGTATGAATTCAGTCGAGAGTTTGGATAGTAGATTTTATTTAGTGATCTTAGTATCATTAACATGAGTGTTGTAAGTATGAATTCAGTTGTGAATTAGGATAACAGACCCTGCTTAGTGTTAGTGGACTTGCTTAGTGCTTACATAGTTATTTCATGTTAATGCAAATAATGTTCCAGTTCAAGCCAGTTTTCTTTTTCTTTTTTTTTTAATCCATGAGAAGCCATCTTGTCTAATTAACTAGCTAGAGAGAATCAACCCTTAATTTAGTTAATCTTGAGTTTTAAACCTTTGTATTCATACCTAAAAATTATCAACCTTTTTTAGTCCCTTGGAACCTAGACAGAACCTACACCAATCAAATGAGATTAAATGACATCCACCAGAAACCTACCATTTCCATTGTTCCTCGAATCTCCAATCAATTTCCCAAATGACAGAATTTTCAGTACAAGTTATCCCACGTGAGAACATAGGATTAAAACAAGTTTGAAGAATAAAAACTACAATATTCGTGAGGCTAATGAAAAATATATGGTATATTCGAGTTCGTCACAATTGATTTTATCGGTATCGCCATTTTCACGACACCTTGATATCAATTTTAACAACTAACATCTTCAAATAAGCTATGCAATGATATCATTGTTGCAGCATAATATAATTATGATTGAAAGTGTTAGTGTGATTTTATTGTTGTCAGCACTTAACATGTCATTAACTATTATAACTTAAGTATGTATATAAGATTGTGCTTACATGTAAAAAGGCACATTTCTCGCATTTCTCGTCTCAGCTTAGAAGGGTGTTCCATGAAAATAAGCAAGAACTTCTAACTTGAGAGTTTTTTGTGTTTGATGTTTTTTAGTAGTTATATCTTGTTAATGCACTTAAATAACACACATTACCTCAACCTGAATATGAATTTGGTACATTTGGTTATAGCATACATTAGACCCTATCATAAACAACATCTTTTCTTTGAGTCGTATTAATTTTTATTTATTTTTGTTTCCATCATAAACTTATAACTATTTAATTTATTTTCTTTTCCAATGACAAATTGATAATTAGATTTAAGGAGAAGATGACAATTGTTGAAGGCGTGGACCTCGCAATAGATTATATCTATAATCCAGACACCCAAGACGCCGGATTTTGGTGTTCATAGTATATTTCTTTTATATATATATATATATTCTTTTTCATATTTCTATGATTTTGTTTTTTTATAATTTATTATATAAACTCGTGCAATTCTTCTAATCCGTTCAGGAAAGGAAATTGTGTCATGATTTAAATCGCAAGGGAAAGCCGAGAGGCACTTCTTAAAAAATGTTAGCAGGGAAAAAACATAAGCAATGGTATATTTCTTTTCCTTTTTCCTTTTTATTGATTCTTTTCCAAGTTAGTCTAACCTTTTGATGTAGGGGTGGGTGGGGATGCAGGATGGGTTATTGAAAGTCAAAGGCACTTTTTTTTTCCATTTTCTAGAATTTTTTTCTAGATTTTTTTTTTTTCTAAACTATCTTTTTTCTTTTATATATATAAATATATTAATTTGAAGCGTATTTCTTATAAAAAATTAGTGTTTACACATATATAAAACTATTAATTAATGTTTACACCTAAAACTTTTTAAAATATATGTTTATCCACATTTTAAGGTATTATTATAGTTATCACTAAGTGTAAGAATTTTTTTTTCTTTTCTTTAGATCCAACAAAACTTCTTAGAAAAACAAACTTTCACCTGTCTTAGATTCATAAGAGAGATACAATAGTAACACAATTGTTGCGAATTAAAATGAATCCTTCCCTAACTTGGAAAGTATATTAACAAAGCATATGAATATTCTTCTAATTGATGTTTTTTTTCATTATCTTTCAGGTAGTTATGGTTATATGTTTAAAATATATGTTTATCCGCATTTTAAGGTATTATTATAGTTATCACTAAGTGTAAGATTTTTTTTTCTTTTCTTTAGATCCAACAAAACTTCTTAGAAAAACAAACTTTCACCTGTCTTAAATTCATAAGAGAGATACAATAGTACTAGAATTGTTGGGAATTAAAATGAATCATTCCCTAACTTGGAAAGTATATTAACAAAGCATATGAATATTCTTCTAATTGATGCTTTTTTTCATTATCTTTCAGGTAGTTATGGAACTGGAACAATGCTCATGGATAAAAATGGTACCTGTATCCATCATATCTAAGAACAACAAAATCTTCGCCACCAGATTTGTTAATCCTCCATGTTGATTGCTAAGCCAACTCCATTAAAGGAATGAGTTCATTGAGGTTAAAGGGAATATTGAACTCAAGGGGGTGAACACTTTAACTATTTTACAATATAATCCAACTTTCTTTTTAGTTCTTTAATATACTTTTCGACATTTCTATCCTCCCTGGATGTCAATAAGTTATTCCTCAGAAAAAACTACTAAAAACATGAGCACTGTCACAATTTTAACCAGCTCTTCTTTTATAGCTGTTGGAGATATTTCAAGATTCTCTATCTTTGAAAATACTACGACTACCTTATATCTGAGTTCCGCGTTAGATGCTTATATATTGTTTAATTTTAAAATCATAACACCAATCTTTTCATTGAGCACTTTGTTTAATGATGCCAAATTGTCAAGCTTGGCGTTGACATTTTTAGGTGCCTCCTCATTCAACATTTTGATTTCCTTTAACATATCCGAGTTGTTGCGAACCACTTTAAGAACTTCATCATGAAAGAATTTATATACTCCCACAATAATAGACAATACAAGAGTAAATCTTGCGAGAAACCACTCAAGAGGGGATCCACGATCCATTAGTTTGAATGCAGATTTCATGAAATATAGAACAACATCACTCTTGTAGATAACATGCCACATTCGCCTTCTTATAAATATTTATCAATATCTGATAAAAAAATATTTCAAGATTTGATTTTATTTGATATTGTGTTTTTCACAAATGAGACATATTTTTAAAATTAAGTAAATATTAATACACAATAAAATATAAAATAAATACATTATCGAGTTTTGATATGATTTGTTTTACTAATTTTTGTAAAATTTATATACTAATGGATATGGTACTAGCTAATATGCAAAAATGAAACTGTAAATTAAAAAACTAAAACTTATATGCATATGAAAAATAGAAAAAAAATCATATTATAAACTTTTTATGTTCAGACTGAGTTTAATATAATATTTTTTTTAGAACTTTGAAAGTAGAAAAATATATAAATATATAAACAAATTAGGGTTTTTGTAATGCCTAAAATTAAAAATTGGTTCTAGATTTTAAAAATACAGGTAAACATTAGTTAAAAAAAGTTTAATGTGTAAAAAGAAATTTAATTATTTTTTAATATGAGTAAACACTTATTCCCTCTTGTTCTCATATATTCCCTCCATCCTAGAAAAAGAACTACTAACACTTTTTCTAGGACGGAGGTAGTACATGTTTGAAAAGTTTGCTACTCTTTAATCTAAAGTTTCCGAAAAATAAATAAATTAAATAACATATAATAAAACTAAACCAAATTTCATTAAATTCACTTTCCATAAATCATCCTACGTAAAGGGGAGCTCTGCCAATGTTTACAACATTGCTGGTCCTAAGTCCAGGTAAAGGAGGAGGACCCTAACACCGTTTTCACCTTTATCTTTATTCTCGTGTCCGAGGCTTTACGGTTATAGATAAAATTCTCAACTGGCCTTGCCTTGAGGTTTCTTATTTAGAAATCATGTAATCAAGGTTATTTATTCCAATTATACATTCAAAATGCATTTTATTGTGGTTTGAGATTGCTTTGGGTTTTCCTAACAATTTCATATTTGTCCTCCTGGTACTGGAAAAACTGATACAAGTCACACAATTGTACAAATCCTGAATGTTTTTTACCATAATTGTTCATCTCAAAGAACACTGATAATTACTCACTAGAATCATTCTCTGAATGATCTGTTTCAAAATATAATGCCGGTATGAGATTACTGAATGACTTTCTAAAAGAAATCTTCTTGTATATATAATTTTCTATTATTGTCCACTTTAGAAGCATACATTTGGCTTTTTATCAAGGTTTTAACCAAACCATGGTTTTAATGCTTTTGTAGGTTATAGTTAGCTAGCATATGATTGATCAACCATTACGAAGATTTAAGATTTTTTTTAAATTTGTTTTTCAAGTACCGAAGATTTTAAATTTGTTTTAATTGATTTTCAAGTGCTGAAATCGTATTGCCAACCCAGGTGTGTAATTTAAATCGACACAATATTTCATCTCCCATAGGATTCCGATAGTAAAGCAGAGATACCGAGTCTTCTTTTTTGAGACAAGGTACCAACTTTCTCCTAAATGACGAAATATATTACTTACTAAATTGAGCATGATATATTAAATGAAGAGAAGTAACTATGTTACATGCGGACCTTCTTCACATATGTAACATTTTAACATTGTTCGTTTTATTATGGCAGAGGGATGTCCCGGCGAGGTACCTTCTCCGCTTGGGTCAAGGAGAGCAAGAATAAGTAATTGATCTTCATTTTAATCGTCAAGGTAGAGTAAGCGCAATACTTTTTGAAGATTGGTGTTGCTTGCTGAAGTAGAAGGGCTTGCAAGATCTCTTCAACTGCCCGAAGATGTGGGATATACTTGAGAAACTGCCTGATACTTTTGGTTGCTTCATGTATACTCATGGTGGGAACAAATCTTAGAAACTGGCGGACAATATCAAGATAAGCCCTCATTTGTTATAGAGCTGTTTCTATTTGGCATGTACATCTCTAACGCAGTTCAACCAATTTTCTCAAGTCTGTCGTTTGAAAAAGACATGCATGCAGCAAAAAGATGTTTCCATCATCTTCAAACAATGTTTAAGGAACCTGAAGAGTATATGATTTTGAATTGCTCAAGTCTATGGCTGACATGGAAAATTATATGATGACCAAACAAGCAAAGATTGTGTTCATGACCTTCACTTATGCAGCTTTCAAGAGGAAAGACTTGTTGTATATTTTCAAAAGCGTTGCATTTTGTTTACTGCTACAACGGTGGATCCTAAGGGCGTTATCCTCCCGGGATGTGGCCGACTTGACGGTTTAGGGGGCAACACCTCCTAGCATAGTACGGGACAGCACTGTTCCGAAACGGTACATCTCTTATGTAAAACCTAATTCGGTTTTAGTTTGAAATTGAAAGGATGTGACCTTTCCCAATAACCACCATCGATGCCTATTGGAGGTATCTGTTGGTGATGAACATGCATCTTAAACAGATGCAGATACCCTATAAATAATGATGAATTGGTCTTTATCAAGTATATTAAAAACTTGTAGTTTCTCATCTTCAGTAAGCATCATAAGATTCTCCTTACTGTGATATATTGGTTGAATCAAGGGGTACAAACCTTGAATTCAATTATTTTGTTAAAGGACTTTATTGTTTCCTGAAGATGTTATTTTACATACCAATTTGTAGTTACCAATAGTTTGGGAAGGGTCGAAATAATTTTCTAAAAAATTCTTAATTGAAGCCATAAGTACAACAATCCTGTTTTGTGTTTCATCATCTCTTTTAGACTAATTTACCAATAATTTTAGACAATTAGGTTTCGACAATCGAGGGTGAAACTTCAGTTGTTACTACCAAATCTCTGCAAGTTATGAACCAGACTTTGAATTGCTTGGAACGTTCTGATGGTGAAAACTTTTCCCGTTGGCAAGAGACAGTAAAGATCTTTCTGATCACTATCAAATTGTGGTATATTCTTGAAGATGGTTTGGAGGAAATTCCTGATGCGACTCTAGAGTAAAACGAAGACTTGATTACCAAACGAAAGAAGCGTCAGGAAGACAATTTCATGTGTCGTGTTTAAATTCTGAATGTTGTGTAGACTAGTGTTTAAAATGCCCATAGAAGTATTACGACTGCAAAGGAATTGTAGACTGCGCTTGATAAAATGTACAAAATTTCTGAAGCAAGTAACAAGAAATTTTTTAATTACAACTAAACTGGGTAATGCTACATATACGAATGGAACCATTTACCACATTGGTATTTTTTCAAAATTCATATTAGATTATTTTTGATAATTTTTATTTATATTTTAATCATGTTAATTCAGACAGTAAAATACTCCATTTTTTATCTGTTAATAGTATATAAATAAAATGGTAAAAATAGTTGTAACAGACTTTCGTGTAAGTTGAGGAACTAGTTTTGTTTCTTTTTTATTTGATTTGAGGAAATAATGTTGCTTAACATCTCATATATAATTAGCATAGCTAATGGCAAGTTTCTCATATTGCAGACTTGCAGTTTACTGGCCGGTAGTTGTGAGATTTATCATAACTTTGTGTTGATTACTGTACCTGCTTACATAACATTGCATATAAGTGATAAGTTGAAAACTATGTTGGTATGTTATGTTGTTCACTTCTACAAAGTGGAACACCTACCGTTAACCATCGTTGCCCTTCAGTTTATTTTTGTATTTGAATGTGTTAAGCCAGAAAATTATGATTCCTACTTTATTATTATTGGCCGACCTACACTATACATTTATTTGGTTTTACAATCTCATGTCATGTTTTTTCTTATTTGTTTACTTATGAAATTCATCTTGGTAGTCATATTGCTCACCTTGTCCGTATGTGCCGCTCTTAAGTCTCTTGTCAGTTTGTTTTAGTTTTTCCTTCCATAATCGAGTCTTTAATAATGTTTTTGATGCCATATTTGCTTGTGTTGCAGATTTACAGTTACTAGTCAGCTTTTATCAGGGAGGATCCGAAAATTTTGGGCAACTCAACTCACAAAGCAGACAATCAAAATAATAATCTGATGTATTTTGTGTTTTGATTATTGCTAAAGGAAAAATTAAAATCTTTGTGTTTTAGGCTTTTAGTGTTTGTATGTCTTAATGTTTGTTAGAACTTCTAATGAGTTTGAAATTGCAAAGACGGAAAGTTTATGATAGGTTTTCTATTGTCAGTTACTTGAGACTGACACCTTATTTTTAAAATTTGCCTGTCAGATTTGTGGAATTGACGTAAATGAAAAGGTATCTTTAGTATTCTCGGTTTACCATAATCGGTCGGTTCTAAACCGAGCCGAACCGACTTTGCTAATGGTTATGTCGGTTCTGAAATCATGAAAATCGAAATCATCGGTTTCGGTTTTGGTATAATAAAAAACCAAACCGAACCGTATTATGTGCAACCCTATTTATATTAGCTGTTTTGTAAGCAAAAAATGTTACTTAATCGACATGCATACATTAAGTATACTAGATTTGTGCATGTGCTACGCGTTGGGCATATTTAACTTTTCATCACGGTTACCTTCAATTTTTGATTGGGTGCGGTGCTTCGTCCAGCCCCTTCACATCGTGATGCATTAAATCTTGATTGTATTAATTCCGTTTTCAGTTAGGTTTACACCTTTTTTTTTGGTTTCGTAACGTAGTCACGGTTTCTGAATATGGTAGGTTCACGACTCTGGAATCGAAATACTAACGAATTCCAAATTGAATTTGGTTTTGATGTCTATTCCTTAGAGTTTAAAACATGGTAAGATAGAGTTTCCCTATTTATTATTTTTTTCCCTAATATTTTTAAACCAATCATACATTGCCAAATGTCCTTACCAAAACTCCCGTTTCACAAAAACCTTATTTCGGCCAATATGAAACAAAGATTTCCTTACCGTTCACTGTGGGAACCTTATTTATCTAGGCCTTTAAGTCTTTAAATGTATAATTTTAATTTATTTCGTCGTAATTATTAGTAAAATCATTTGGTGATAATACCAATAATCTGAGAACGAAACTCGTTAGCACAAAAAAAATTGTC
>JAJJMC010007119.1:1783640-1937511 GCA_023531435.1 Papaver californicum | reverse complement strand
ATACCAATAATCTGAGAACGAAACTCGTTAGCACAAAAAAAATTGTCAATAAAAATATAAATAATTTATATTTTATGGTTCATATACACCCATTTAAGAATATATAAAAAAATCAAATTGGGTATACCAACAACAAAAACAACAGGAGTTAAAATGTAAACTCGACAGGGGCCGTAAGAAAGTTAATTCATAGACCGTTAATTACTTCTCCTTGTTTGTTTTTTACCGCGCCTTTTCCCGAATAATGGAAGTATTTTCCCTCCAAAACTCGATACAATTGTTCTACACAGTATTGGCGCATGCACACTAGTTACGTCATCCTAGAATGTTCTTTTCTCTCACCCCATCTAAAATGAAAAATCACTGGTTGACTCGTTTTTAACTTAAAATGAGACCGAGTCAATACAATCTCCTTAAATCGAGTAAAAAATTAGGAAATGAACAAAATACTGGATTATCATATTTTTTATTTTTTTTGAAGCAGATTACCATGTTTTATGTCATGTCCAAAAATACTTCAATCATTAATTCCTGCGTTATTTTTTTATTCACTCCCAACCTAAAATAATTGGTATAATTATGAATTTATAAGTAGACTTTTTTTAATACACTTTTAAATTTCACCAGAAGTATTCATAAATTTGGTTATTAACTTATGTTTTTCTTATTTTGTTGGAGTTTGATATTCTTTTTTATATAGATAATTATACATAATTTTTGATCCAATAAATCTTCTTAATAAATTTTCAGCTAAAACGGTAATAAAGATAAATTAAACAATAAATCTTGGTTAGCAAAATAAAAAAAAAAGATAAAAAATTAAAATACTACATAACATCAGTCCTGAAATATAGTATAAAAAGTAAATTCAAGTAATAATAAAACTTACTACATTTTAATAAACAATCATCCTAGAAAATTACATTGATTTGTAATTTAAAAAAAAATTCTAATTAATAATTTGCAGACAAATTAAATATATTTACATAAGTCAATACAGTTCAAGATTAATTATTTATCTGGACAAACCAATCTAACATACTCATGTATCATTGTACTCCGAATATCCAAATACAAAATATTTCTCGTTCTATACTGTACTATTCAGATTATTAACTTAATTAGAAAATTACGATAGAAAAATAATGACTCGAACGAGTTAAAATTATTACAACTCACTAGGAGATCGTAGAGAATCCCGATTCTTACGATAGCCATTGTGAACACGACACGCAGATACACGAGTAGAAGAGTGTGGGAGGAAGGCCGTTAGTCTCTTTCCCAAAATCTGTTCCCCTCTCCTCCCTCATTAGGTTTCTATCTTTCTCTCTCTTCTCAATGCCTCGTAAAGTATTCGTAAATGGCGGTTCTTATCGAACCCTAATTTAGGAACTCTTATATTGAGTGATCGATTTTGTTCCCCTGCTTATCGATCCATCCAACGATCTGTAGAAGAAACCCTAGATTTTGTTGCGGTGATTTGATTCATTTTATTTGTATATATATATGTTTTTTTGTAGGATTTTGACTCACTAGGATTTCTGATTAGAGAGTTGTGTAGGTTAGGGCGGAACTGGATGGAGTCTGAAGAGATAAAGTCAGATAATAATCGTTCAAGGAAGAGAAGGAAGAGAGATAGTCATGTTGAGAAGATTCAGAATTCTGTGAGTAAGAAATCAAAGGTTATTGTTGAGAAGAAACCGAAGAAATCATTAAGAACTTATGTGGGGAGATATGTGAGGAAAGAGTTTGAAGGATATGGGGATTTTTTGGGAAAAGTTGTATCATATACTGAGGGATTTTATCGAGTTGATTATGAAGATGGGGATTCTGAAGATCTAGAGTCTGATGAAATTTTTGTTATTTTAGTGCCAGAGGGAGGTTTGGATTTGAAACTAAATACTAGAAAGAATAAATTGGATCAATTGATTTCCACTCGTTATTCAAAGAACAATAGATTACCAGCGAGTAAGGGTTCGGACAAGAGTGAGATAGTTGAAACCAGTAAGGCTGATGATGAAATTGATGTTGAACCAGAAGTGGTTGAGGAATTGGTATCTGATGATGAAGACACTGACTCTTCAAGTGATTCTGCCGAGTTTGTGAGAACTCGACAGTTTGAGAATGATGTCCCACTTGCTCCGCCACCTTTATTGCCTCCATCCTCAGAGAGTATAAATGTACCTGAGGAATGTGTTTCACAGCTCTTCTCAGTGTATAATTTTTTGCGGTCGTTTAGTATACGATTGTATCTATATCCCTTCCAACTGGATGATTTTGTGGGGTCACTTAACTATGCTGGTCCTAATACTTTGCTGGATGCAGTTCATTTTTCAATCATGCGTGCATTGAGACATCATCTTGCAACACTTTCTACCAATGGGTCTGAGCTCGCATCGAAATGCTTAAGGTATGCATGAAAATCTAAATATCTATCTTATATGGAGCTGTACACGTAGATTGTAATGTAAGGACATCAAACACCACATAGCTACTGTTCAACATATATGACATATATCCCAACAGTTATACGTGGAAGCAGTCTTTGAGGTGCTTCAATAGTGGCAGAAGGCATTAGCTTCTTGAACATGCCTTTATTAAATAAACAGAACCTACAGAGAAGTTAGTAAACTAGCATAGCAAATAATGTTCTCATCAAACTTCTCGAATCTCCTATGCCTATAAAAATACAACATTTAATCTATTGTTTGGCAAAGAAGAAGATCCTTGTATGGAACCTAAACACAGCAGTTGTGTGTTATATGCCCGATATCCTTGTTTATTCAAGTTTCAAATACTTTTCTGAATAATTGCTGTTTATGTGTGTATTTATATGTAATGTTGTTTAGAACTTAGATTCAACATCCTCTCCTTGACTGCAGGCGTCTGGATTGGAGTTTACTTGACACGTTCACTTGGCCAGTGTATGTTGTCGAATACCTTCTGGTAATGGGTTACGCAAAGGGATCAGAGTGGAAATGGTTTTATGACGATGTCCTAGACAGGGAGTATTACAGCTTATCTGTTTCTAGAAAGCTGACAATTCTGCAAATCTTGTGTGATGATGTCACAGAATCTCCAGAACTAAGAGCAGAAATTGACATGAGGGAGAATTTGGAAGCAGTAACAGATTGTGATTTGGTTGCAGTTCCTTCAGAAAATGGGCCAAAGAGAGTGCATCCTAGATACGCGAAAACCTCAGCTTGCAAAGATGCTGTAGCAATGGACATCATCACCAATTTGCAGGAACCAAAAGCATGTCAACAGTCAAGCTCCTTGGCTTCTGGTGTTACTGAACTCAAACACACAGCTCTTGAAAATGATGAAGATAGAAATAGTGATGAATGCCGGCTTTGTGGAATGGATGGGACATTGCTTTGCTGCGATGGGTGTCCTTCAGCTTATCATTCTAGATGTATTGGCGTGAGCAAAATGCTTTTACCACAGGGGTCATGGTTTTGTCCTGAGTGTAGTGCTAACAAGAAGGAGCCAACTCTCAGAGTTGAAGTGAAGCTGAAGGGAGCAGAGATCTTTGGTGCTGATCCGTATCAGCAGGTTTTCATTGGCACTTGCAATCACTTACTTGTGTAAGTCTTTGTACTCATTTGCTGCATTTTCACTCTTTTTTGTCCTTTCTTTGACATCATCATACGGTAGTTGTTAGAAACTTGCAGCATGCTTGGCCAAGATTTTTCACTTTCTGGAATTTGTTTATTGATATGCATTAATTATATAATTAATGCGAGTTACCCTTCAAACACCTGATGTTTTTTTTGTGTTGCTCATCGACGATCCTTTCAAAATTGATTGCAGACTCAAATCCTCGATGGATTCAGAACCATTTTCCAGATACTACAAACAAACTGACATTCCCAAGGTTTTATGCGCACTGTGTTCATCTCCGCAACACAAAACACTCTACTTAGGTATACTAAAGGGAATTTTAGACTACTGGGGCCTACCAGAAGACAAATACCTGTCCTTTCCTGAAGAAGATGAAGCCACGACGAAGCAGGGAGAGGCAAAGGAAGGTGCTTTGGTTTCAATTCCAGCTTCCACCTTTTCTTGCAAGGAAACTGATAATGAGAGGGATAATTGTTCCAGCAATTTAGAGCTTATTAACAAAGAGAAAGGAGCATTATCATGCTTGGATAATGATGAACAATTGTGTTTAAATGACTCTACCCTGGAGACAGTTAACCTAGCTGATTGTCCAGGTCTAAACAGAGATAATGTTATCATGTCTAAACAAGTACATCAAGAAGTAGATTTCACGTGTCATGAGCAGCTCGGAAGAAAGTCTGCAGCATCTACAGAGTCGATCAGCATCCCCAATGCTGGCCCTTCCAACTCAACACACCAGAGCTTGGGTGAAAAATTCGACGTGATGCCTGTTACCTGTGCCTCTGCTTTGGGTAATGGGTCTGTTGCTGGCAGAAACAACACTGGTGATCCAGTTTCACCAACAAAGAATGGCTCTATAATCAGATCCTACGAAATCATAGAAGGTAGACAGAATGCTGCTTGTAAGACTGTTAAAGGAGATAGCGATGCTGATTTTTTATATATGGGGGCCCTATTCAAGCCCCAGAGTTACATAAATCAGTATAGTCTTGGTGATGTCGCTGCATCTTCAGCTGCTAGTCTTGCTGCTCTTTCAACGGAAGAAAACCGAGTTTCTGTATCTCAATCTTCATCCAACCCTAGGAAGATTGTGACTGAGAATATCACAATGCAAGTTAAAGCATTTTCTTTAGCAGCCACTCGATTTGTCTGGCCAAATCCCGAAAAGAAACTAACAGATGTCGTCCCAAGGGAAAGATGTGGCTGGTGTTATTCATGCAAGACTGCTACCACATGCAAGAAAGGATGCTTGTTAAACTTTGCAGCGTCAAGTGCAGTTAAAGGATCTATCAAGATCCTTGGAGCTATTCGTCCAATAAAGAATGGAGAGGGAAACCTTCCTGGTATTGCATCGTATATTGTTTTCATGGAGGAAAGCTTAAGTGGTCTGGTAGTTGGACCGTTCTTGAGCCTGAAGTACCGGGAACAGTGGCGTAAGCGAGTCGAACAAGCCTCAAAGTTCAACGCTCTAAAGGCCTTGTTGCTTGAAGTAAGTGGTTTCTTGTACATATGATTTGCAAATATAAACCTTGCTGGTGCAGCCCAAGTGTCCATGTGAATTAGGCTAGAGAAATAAGTGATAACGTCTTTCTTTTTATGTTTCCAGGATCATTTAGTATAATAATGGCTTAACACCATTTATACATTTTTCTTGTATGAGTTTGATTGTAAACTTAAGATTGTGTCTGCAGCTTGAGGAGAACATTCGCCTAGTGGCCTTGTCCAAAGTATGGGTCAAGCTGGTGGATGATTGGCTGGTCGAATCCTCTGTTACCCAAAACGCTACAGGCTCTGTTGGACCGACTCCCAGGCGAGGGGGGCGGCGTAATAAGAAACAATTAGCAATTTCTGAAACTGCAACAGAACCTGGTGATGATAATCCTAAGGAGTTTACTTGGTGGCGCGGAGGGAAACTTTCGAAGCTTGTATTTCAAAAAGGGATTCTACCATGTCCAGTCGTTAAAAAGGCAGCTCGTCGAGGTAGTTCTCTTATGTGGCTTAATTTTCTTGCCTTTATGTTCAATGTTTAAGTAATTGGAAAAACATAAAAAGACAATTAGAAAAGAAGGCTTACACTGTAGCAATGCAGGTGGTTCTAGAAAGATTCCTGGTGTTCATTATGCCGAAGGCTCTGAGATTCCAAAACGAAGTAGAAGGTTTTCTTGGAGAACAGCAGTAGAAATGAGTAAGAATGTGTCACAGCTTGCGCTTCAGGTTTGTTCACATTCTAGGTTCTTTTTTTTATGCTGAATACATGTAAACCTTTCTGTTGTGACCATGTTTTCTAAGTACCGCATTCATATTGCAATGTTCAGGTTCGATGCCTTGACCTTCATATATTGTGGAGCGATCTTATACGCCCGGAGCATAACACTCAGGATAACAAAGGAGCAGAGACTGTAATTTCTACCTTCAGAAATGCTCACATTTGTGATAAGAAGGTCCAAGAGACTAAGATTAGCTATGGATTAGAATTTGGTAATCAGAAACATTTACCTTCCCGTGTCATGAAGAGTGTTCTTGAAGTGGAGCAGAATCCTGATGGGAAGGATAGGTATTGGTTATCTGAAACACAAACTCCTTTGTACTTGATAAAAGAGTTTGAAGACAATGTGGAGAAGGCTCCTTTGTCACCACCCAAGAAAGACTCATCTGGATTGTCGGAACTTCAAAAGAAGCAGCTAAAAGCCTCTCGGAAGGATATATTTTCATACCTCATGCACAAGAGGGAGAAGCGTGAAAAGTGCTTATGTGCCTCTTGCCAAGCAGATGTTTTACTTGGGTATCTTATCTCCTTCTCTTTGTTTCTAGGGGTTCTTTTTTTGTTTGTTGGAGATCTGTGGAGCTCTTTAGGTTGTAATTGCTACTTTGCTAGTTCTTTTAATGAATTCTATGGTTTGGTTTTCAGGGGTGCTGCAAAGTGCAATGCATGTGAAGGTATAGAACCATTAATTTTCCCAGCTCTTCATTAGCTACTTCCTGCTATAGTGAACATACATTCAACACTAGTCAATCTATGTTCTGAGTTTTGTATCTTCCATAGACATGAGTATTAGCATGATGCACAGGTCTGTGGTGTACAAGATTCAGTTTAGTTATCACCCTGATAGTTTACTTTGTACATATAAATCTTTTGGCCCCAATTCCTTTTTTTCCCAGTTTCCAGGAATTCTGATGATTATATTCTTATCTTATCAGCTCACTGTTTTTCTTTTTGATTATTAATTGCTTGATTATCCGCAGAAAGTTTACACGATGGTGTAGGGTTGACATGACATTCATTTATATAAATAACTGTTGTCTGATGATGGTTGTCATTTAGATTCGTGCAGCAGATTTTGCTAAATAGTTTGGCTAGCGACTAATTGATTTCTATCCTGCTATTTTACTGGTCAGGTTTCTGCCACAAGAATTGCACCAAATCTTCTCCAGTTGCCCTGAAAAACACAGGGGAAATTACAGTCACATGTAAAAAGTGTTTCTGTGCCAAAGCTTATGCTCTAAGTGAGAGCAATAAGAAGCAAGCTATCAGTAAAATGAACTGGCAAGGTCAAGAATATCAGGTGGCAATGGCTTCCGGTGAAGCTATCCAGCAAAATAATATTCATCAACCAATAGCATCTGCTGGAACTCAAATGGTAAAGAAATTGGTCATTTATGGTCCTAAACCGCCACCAAATAGTATTAATGAATCCGTAGCATCTGTTGGAAATGTTGGAACTCAAACGGTGATGAAATTGCCTATGGCTGGTCCGAAATCGGCCGTAAAAGGTAAGAAAGTAAAAGCAACTGATGAATATTTTGGAGTTATATGGAAGAAGAAGCAAAGTGCGGATACTGGAAGCAAATTTCGGCAGAACCACATACTTCTAAGAGGCAATGCGCATATAGACCAGTTAATAGCGCCCAAATGTGCCCTTTGTGTAAAGCCGTACAATCCTGATCTCATGTACATTTGCTGTGCAAATTCTTGCAAAAGTAAGTTTATATGGGATAGTGTTTCTAACATTATGAGATCATTTTCCTTCCCCTATATAGGTTGCTTATGCTGTAATGTGTGATTTTATGCAGATTGGTACCACGCTGATGCCTTACAGCTCAAGGAAACTCAAGTTTTTGACATTGTAGGATTCAAGTGCTGTAAATGTCGTAGGATTAGATCACCTGAATGTCCTCATGCTGATCCTAAGAAAAGGAAGGCATTTGTTAGAGCTCCTAGGGAAGGAAGCATAGAAACATCTCTCTCTTCTAAAACCATCCTCAGACAACCTGATGTGCTTGAAACTACTCCTATAGTAATAAACACAAAGATGGAGATAATTGATCTGGATGAGGGTTTAAAACCGAGGAAGACTAGTGTGAGGTCATCAAAACAAGGAAGCATGGGAATGTATCCTTTGTCTGAATATGTCACCAAACAACTAGAAGAAGTTTCCAGCACAGATTGGAAGACAGAGGCCATGACTGCAGAAGAGAATGATCCTCTTTTGTTCTCTCTTGAAAGGGTGGAGCCAATATTGGAGATCAAATCGGAAGCCAAAATTGAACAGTGCGATGCTGTTGTAGAAATACCATCTCATGGGCCACAGAAATTACCCGTTAGAAGGCAAGTTAAGTCTGAAAAGGATGGAAATGGCGGTTCTATGGGAAGTTATCATTTGGAATCCCCGCCCTTGGTCACAAATGACTTTGTGGGATCTGAGCTGATGCCTCCTGAGGCGGAGTGGGACTTTCCTATTGATGATAGTTTTAAAGACGAACCCTTTGATTTTGAGGGTTTGAACTATGATGACTCAATGGAGTTTGAGCCACAAACTTACTTTTCTTTTACTGAATTATTAGCATCAGATGATGACCAGTTGATCCAGTCTGATACCTCTATGATGAACATGTCAGATGATTGGAGGGATATCCATATCAGTGGCACAATATCACCACCAAAAGTGGAGCAGTGCGATTCGGTTTCTATGAGAGATCATCAACATACTCCAGTTTTGGAACAGCCTAATGACACTGTGATTTGTTGCATGTGTTCATATTCAGAACCAGCCCCAAATCTTTCTTGCGAGATATGTCAGATTCGGATTCACAAGCATTGTTCTCCTTGGGTTCAGGTAGGTGGACATGACAGGTGGAGGTGTGGTAACTGCAGAGATTGGCAATAGGGTTTATACCTTATTTTCTGTGGATTGGGGCATGGCCGGTCCTGCATGTGTTCATATTCAAAACCAGCCCCAAATATTTCAGATTCGGGTTCACGAGCATTGTTCTCCTTGGGTTTGAGGTAGGTGGACATGACTGGTGGAGGTGTGGTAACTGCAGAGATTGGCAATAGGGTTCATACCTTATTTTCTGTGGATTAAGGCAGGGCTGGTCCTGCATTTTGTGGCCCCTCGTTAACAATGAAGAAGATATATGTAACAAAAAAAATTATTAACTGAAAAAAAAGAAACATTGTTCACTAGAAAAAGCATTCAACTATACGCGCCGGAAAAATTCTTTTTGTACATTCTTTATAGCAAAATCTTTAATTTTGGATGCATAATCTAAGTTTTCAGCTATTGCTTGTTTAATAGTCAACATAGTTAACCAATTCAATTTTTCTTGTGACATGATGGATCGGAGATAATTTACAAGACCCTGTAAGCTACCTATAGCACATCTTTGAGTTTAATTACAACATGACCCTATGAGTTACCCATATCACATCTTTGGGTTTTCTCATAGAAATTGGAATTATGCATGTTAGACTATCAATTCCAAAAACAAATGCATTCCATCTTTCTCATAGAAATTGGAATTATGCATGTTAGCACTATCAATTCCAAAAACAAATCCATTCCATCGATATCTTTCGACAAGCCATGTGTAGCATATCCTTCAAGCTTTGTACACGAGTCTTTTAAACTTTCGTCATGGATATAATATACCTTATTGATATCAAACAAGAACCCAAAGTTTTCTTCATAATTTTTTAAATTGCTTAAACCTCGTACTAAGCAAAGAAACTTGATCCAATATATATACGAAAAAGTTTACTCTAAAAGATTGGATAACCTTCAAGCTTTGTACATGAGTCTTTTAAGATTTCGTCATCGATAGAGTATATCTTATTGATATCAAATAAGAACCTAAAGTTCTCTTTATAAATTTCAAATTGTTTAAACCTCGTACTAAGCAAAGAAACTTGATCCAATATGTATATGAAAAAGTTTACTCTAAAAGATTCAATAGGTGGTAGACATACCTCGTTACTTGCACTTTCGCTAAACAGATACTTTTTTATAGATACAACACCTCTCCCGAAAAACAGGTTCAATTCCCATCTTAGCAACAATAAGTTCAGCTTCAACAATCCCTTGTTCAAATCCATTTTTCCTGCATGTTTCAAGAAAGGAAACAAGTCCCTTTAATTGTTGAATGATATAATTAATCCGTTTGCAATAATTTACTAACCATGTTCATGACCAATAAAAAATAATGTCAAATAACCATACTAAGCAAGGACTCAAAATTCTCCATGTCTTGTCTTATTATGTTTTCAGTATCATGCCTCGCCTTTTATTCATCACAGTTCACTGTTAAATAAACCAAAGCATCTCGTATTTGTGGAGCTTGACATCGTACTGCTTTAACACTTTCTACTCAACTCTTTCATTTTGTCCGTGATAACTTTTTTAGCGCAGTGCTTTCTGAACCGCTAAGCATATCTTGGAAAACCTTCTACTGCTTTGGAGAAGCCGGAGACATCACATAAATACTTTGAATAACACCAAAAAAAGTACCACCCATCGTGCTTGACTTGACTATATCGCTAATAGTACTGCTGATACTATGACAACCATATGGAGAATAAAATGTTTTAGGATTTATTTGAATCATCCTATTTTGCATGCTTTTACATATTCCTTTCATATTAGAAGTGTTGTCATACCCTTGGCTATACGTTGTCAATATCAAGCTGAAGATCACTCAAATTATTTTTAAGCACACCAAAAAGGATTTGGCCAGTTTTATCGTCCACCTTCAAGAATCCTAAAAGGAGCACTTCGACTTTACAGAAGATGCGTAAATATCCACACACCTAACCACAAGAGCCATTTGGTCTTCATGGCTAACATCAGGAGTACGGTATCATATAACTAAATAGTATTTTGCTTCCCGTATCTTTTTAATAATCATGTTTTTCGTCTAAACGACTAACATCAATATCAACTCATATTGAATCTTGCGACTAAGGTAGTGATATTGGATTTTTTTATTTTGTATACGGTTGTTCATGGTGAGTTTTTGACAATGGAGAAGATTGTAATATTGTTTATCGCCTAGCTACAGAAGCATGAAATAAATATGTATAAATTCCTGACCCGGCATCAGAATTATGAATACATACTGCAATCTTACATTCCGCAAGAGAATTGAGAATGCACATTCAGCTCATGGATAAATTACCCCTATAGCTCGTTTATATATGTACGCGCCTCTAAAATTTTCAGGGCTTTCCCCGGCTAAAACCTCGTTATTTCATGTGCACCCATGTAAGCTGTCTATATTAATCAAAACATGTTGATTGTACAAAATTACGAGCATTCGTAATGGAGGCTATGCCATTCCTGAACGAAAACACTAATTAGATGCATACCATTTAAATGCAGAGTCGCATCGAACATTATCCGGAGTTGTAAACTTCCACGAATGAATCTCTTGAATATGTCTTGTATGCACTGCACAAAAATTAAGCATAAATGCTAACAATTAACTCTCATGCGACTGAGAAATCTCAAATAGGCCAAAGTTATGGCTACGACATTAGCAAATGCCAATGTTAGTGACACATAGACGATGGCCTTTTCACCAGCAAGTGTCATCCCTAATAAGCCTTAGTCATGCTCCCAGCATCAACACACCATGCTAACTAATCCCATAAGCCAACAAAGTCAATATGCCCACGCGCCAATAAACGCCAACAAAGCACTAGCAGAAGCACTAACATCAGTGCTAGCAGAAACGCTAACAGAAGTGCTAACAACGCTAGCATCAGCGCTAGCCCTACACTGTCAGCGACGCTAGTGCTGCTCTCCACTCGTCGCTGCTGCCGCGTCTGTTGCTGCTGACGTGCCATTCTTATCCGCTCATGCCAGTGCCAACACCATTATTCGTTGCTAGCACTATCACTTAGGCCACATCCACGATACTTGTGCTAGCAACACCCCGATTCAGCCAATATCACTTATATGCGCTATTGTCACTAAGTACAATTGCACGCTACAAACATACCATAAATATGGTATTGCCGTGCTAAATTAGAATAAAGCTTACTAATAACATTATCTTTCAACAAACTCACGGTTTTGAGTCCATGACTCCACTAACTTTTTACAAGAGATCAAATCATACTTCATTGGGGGATTATTCATGGGGTTTTGCTCTGGTGGTTACAACAACATGCGGCGTGGAAACACCCCATGATAAGGAAGTTACAAAGTAGTGGTGACATTTGAAGCAGTTGAAGAGGTGATGGAGTAATGATCCAAAAGTTTCCAGAAACTTCCCAAGACAAAGTGGGCAGTTACACCATTACCCCCATAATCTCCATCACTCCATCTCCCCACTACCTCAACTACTTTACAAGAAAAAGTGTGTGTTACGAATTGATAGACACATTTTTGTGTCTAAATTGTACCTTAATTTCTAGTGAGTTAGTATTCGATTTTGTGTCTATTACGTGTTTCTATGCTTTTGTAGGTACATTAGAAGAATAAAGATTTGTGGAAAAATTGGCTCAAAAAGTGTTCAAAGCACCCGGGAAAATGGATCAAGGAACCCACACTTTGGATTGGGGCACCCTTGGATCGGGATGAGCTGGATCGGACCAACTCAGCGGGTCAACTCGGCCCAGTCAACTCGGTCAAAGTCAGTTGACCGAGTCAAACCTTCATCGGGACAGTTTCATCGGCAGCAAACTTCTGATTTTCAAATCAGATTTTCTTTGCGATTTCAGCGGAAATTGGGAGTTACCCAATCTAATTCAAGGTTCGTAAAATCGATTAGAAGCTCTAGAAGCCGAAGATAAGGGCCAGAGGAGCATGAATTTGGACGGGAACAGGAATACATCCCTGTTTTGGATTGGCATCAAATTCTCGTCAAACTACCGAGTTATAATGGGATTAGAACATCCTAGAAGACTCCAAAGGCCTATATAAGAGTTTACAAGCTTCAGAAATAAGGTACGCAGCTCCAGGATCAAGTTTTCTATTTTCCGGCTAACTCTGTCAACGCTGCTACACCGGCCGTCACCGGTGTTCATCCTCACCTTCACCGAAGAAGACAGCTCACCCACACTTTTATCTGTTGTAAAATTTGAAATCTCTGTTGCTATTTCTCACTGTTATATTCTTGGTTGAATTGGGTTGTAACAGTTGGAACTGATTCTGTAACGTGTGTTCTGCGTTACTGTTTAGCTGTTACAGCGTTAATCAATCTTGTAATCTTTCTTTTGAGCAATGAAATCAACTTTTGAGCAAGTTTTCTTCACCATGGGCTAAGTATATTTACTGGGATGATGGAGGAGGTTTTTCTCTCAATTTTATGTGGTAAGTCTATTTTTAATTAATTAATTATAATTCTTTACTTGTTAAAATTGCATGGTTTCGAAATAGAAAAACGGTTTTCATTCAGTAGTGGTGTTTTTGTTTGATGGGTCATGCTGGGTTGACAACCTCTGATGTCCCATGCTTATGATTTACCTCTACTTGTTTGCATAAAACCTATTTTGGCAATATTTGAGCTTAATTTATTTAAAAGAATTACTCGATTAATCACATAAATTGTTAGAAATAACTGATTCCTGATTCCTGGTTTTCCCCATATTTTTCTAAAAATCATCTCTAGTTTATTTTCCTGATTTTTATTTAATTAGATTAATTCCAATATTTTCTAAAATCATTACCTTCACAAGTTCGAGAATCGAACCTCTTATTTACCACTTTAAAAACTACATCACGAATCACTATAAATAGGCTACTTAGCCCATTTCAGAAACACAGAACAAGCTGATCATTCTCACAACTCTGTTATTTTCCACCTCTACACACAATTCAACACACAAATTCTTTCAACTTTATTTGCTTCCCTCCCCTAAGATCAACCCATCTTCTATCTTTCTAACCGAAGCAAAACATGAACGACCATTTATTCGCTTAGGCTCGTTTTGTACGATTTTGATCCTCGAACCTAAAAAGTAATTCAACAGTACATTGTTTTTCCTATGAGAAATTTTAGGTACAAACAATTGGCGACCACAGTGGGAGATCAACGTCTCAGCTACAAATTCAATTCTTCAATTATCTAAAAAACGGTGGATTTTAGGTCAGGTTCAACAACCGCTACTAACCCCGAAAATACCAGTGGCGGAACTCCAGAGATCATTCCATAAAACACTATCACTGAAAATACCAAAACACCTCTGTGTATCACTGAAGGTGTCAAAAACAAGGAGCAGGCGTCACCAACTATAGCTGATTTGATGAAGCGACAAGAGACCTTGGCTGAAACTCAAGTAGCCATGGCCACTACCCAGAAGGAAGTTCTTACCTTCCTTAAGACTCTAACGGAACAGTTAAAGCCGGAGCATCGTCATCGTCAAATGGAGCAAGCCAAGAACACAACTGACGTCGGTGCCAACATGTCAAGAGTTAATGCCCAAGAAGATGATGAAGTACAGATCATCATCGACCGTGTACCATAAAGGAGTCAACAATAACAAAACTTTATCACTCGTGAAGACCTGGAAAGGCTTCTGCGAAATCGTGGAAAGGAAGATTCATCTTCATTCCATCAAAACCAACCCCCTTACCCAACCGAAATTCAGAGGGTGCACTGCCGAACGGATATTTGTCTCCTCCATTCGCATTGTTCGATGACACCGGGAACGCTCGATAACATATTTCTCGATTATTGGAATCGTTAGGAGTGCATGAATATAATCAAGTGTTGCGGCTCAAAGAATTCTCCAAATCTCTTACCTGAAGAGTTTATATTTGGTACAACAACCTCGCTCCCAACAACATCTCTAGTTGGTCTCATATGGTCAATGCTTTTTATAAAAAGTATTTCTTTGTCTCCGAAGAAATCACCATTTCAGATCTGGGAAGAATGTTCCAAACAAACAACGAACATCCCAATAAATACGTAAAGAGGTTCATGACACAAGCTCTCGACTGCCATGACCAGAACGTGACTGAGCAACAATTAGTGGAGTTTTGCATTTATGGTATGATTCCTGTCTATCGTACCTTATTAGAAAATTTACGATTTCAAACCTACTTTGAGCTACATGAGGCCGCCAAGAGATCGACAACAACTGCTCCAGCCTTGTTGGAAAGGACAAGGTCCGCCGAAAAAAAAAAGTCATGCAGACACCCGTGGAAGTATATGTCTGGTGAACAAACAATATTCTACCCAACAATCCATAGGTATTGTCACTGATGAAGGAGCCAAAAGAAAAGAATCACCTTAATCGGCATCAAGGCTAAGCGCACTGTATCAGCCCCGGCAACAGTGCCAACACCAACACCAACTCAAGGACAAGGCTCAACCAAGACCCCTTGTCATCTACAACAAACCAAGACGGATTTAATGATCCCAGATTTTACCTTTCCCATGGAGGAGGTCCTCGAACTGCTGGAATTATGGGTATAAAATGGAGCTATCAAGTTACCACATGTGCGACATCCACCCACGGAAGAGGACATGTCAAATCCAAAATAATGTCACTTCCACAGATTCGTCAATCATCCCACTAGTGAATGCAATAGCTTGAGGCGTATATTCAGAGAAAAGATCGACTCAGGAGAGCTGTGCATGGGAACTGAAGGTGTCCACAAAGATCCCCTCCCTGTCAGGAGCTTCACTCTTTCTGGAGATTTCGTTAACAGAAATGTCCAATCCATGATGGAGCACATATGTGAACTTCTTTACCTATTGAAGGTACAACACAAAGATATTTTCACTGCCCTCAATTGTGTCGTGTCGGGTAAGCGTCTACTCTTCACCGAGAAAGATACTGTGTATCCCAAATCCGCTTCAGAAGACATAGTCATCAAACACGATGAGAAACCTAGTTGGACACTTCTCACCACTGCTTGCTTCAAAGACACCAAGATCGAGCGAACACTAATCGATGCGGGCGACGACATCAATATCATCACTATAAAGACTCTATGAGTTGTAGGAATTTCCATATACGAATCCAGCACTCGCCAACCGTAATCAAGAATTCTTAATGAAAGTCCAGGAGTGCCTACGGCTACATCACTCTTGAGATAAAAATGGGTGACACGCGAACACATGCAAAGTTTCATATCGTCAAAGAGGATCCGAATTATAACATGATTCTGGGACGCCATGGATCCGTAGCAACAATATAGGAGCAAATGCACCTCCTTTATTGGCACCAGTACCTCCAAGACTCTCAAACAAGCCAGCAAATCCCAAAGACGACCTATCAGATGAGTTTCGTCGCATAATGGAGTTGGATGTGAACTAATTACCAGGAGAAAGCGTACAAGTAAGTCATATCCAACCAACTTCTTTGCAACAAGTGATCCCACGTCCCATCAAAGCTTGTGGACTTGATTCGGATATCAACCCTACTCTGACTCGGCGATGTGAATGGGAAGCTGATCCTTTTCAAAATTTTATCGAATGGGTATGGATTGTCTCTACTAGAGATAAGCAAGCTAGTGACTCGGGCGTTTAGAATACATGGCATAAAGTTAAGGGGCCTGAACCCAATGTCTTCTGTGTCGGAGATACGGTAGAGAAAATCACAGCTTCTCTAAAAAAATAGCCATATCTCATGCCGAAACCATGATCAATGGTTACTACAAGCTTGTCAATACTGAAAAACCAGAAGGGGTGGTCATACATGGCAAGTGGCTTACATCTCACAACGCTTAAAGCATTTTACCATCACCTTGCTTCATTTCCCTGTTTTATGCAATATTTGTAATTCCTCCAAAATGTTTGTAATATCTTGGTTTCATACTTAGGATTTCAATTTATTAATCAAGCAAAATATTATTTCTTTCAAAAAATATATATGTCATCGCAAATCCTTCAAAAAATGCCTACTTATTCAAAAACCCAAAATAAAACCACAAAAAACCATATGTCTCAGAAAATCTATAAAACTTAGAAAATCTAGAAAAATTCCTTGAACCGGTTCAGAACCTTCGGAATACGCCTTCTCCAACCTACCAAAAATCTCAGTTGTAAGCTTCAATTCCCGAGAAAGCCTCTCGACTTCATGTCCAGCCTTGGTGACTGTCTCCAAACTAGGAGTTGTGCCTCTTTCCTACAAACGCTTCTCAATAGCTCCAAAATGATGACGAAGCCATGCGACATTAAGCTTAGCCCTTTCAACCTCATCCAAAACATCCTTCCAGTCTTAAAATACTATCTCAAAAATTTCTCTATGAGGGAGATAAATCATCTCATGCACAGTCAACAGCAACACAGACATATCCTTCTCCAGAATACGGTAGTTCTTGGGGTTACCTACGAAGAAATGGTCAATTTTCTTCCATACTTTAGTATACATCTCAGCATAGGCGACGGGATAATGAAACACCCAATATGCATGTAGTCGAGACGAGTCCTATCAAACTTGAAGTCAAAATAAACTCCAGCGCTCGGGTATTCAAACAGAACAATCTCCTTCATATCAGCATTTTGTACAATACCGCCACTCGGAGTGCTTTCTTCAACAACCGCATCAGAAAGAGTTCACTCGTGATTTTGAGATGGAAAATAAACATCACCAACATCATGTCTCATGGTAATCTCCAATCCTCCACCTGCAAGTTCATCTCTCTGATTTGGTCCATTCTCCCCCTAAAAATTTGAGACTTTGTAGAGATAATGACCTAAAATAGCTTAAACACAAGGAATTAAAGCGTATATCATAAAGTTCATAAAATATGTCCATTATCAACCTAAAAAATCATTAAAAAGTGTTTTGGGACATGGAATATGGTTTAGAAAGGATGTAGGTCGTTTTACAAAAATATCGTCATAATCGTTTTTGCACTACCCTCCAGGAGAACTGAAACTGCACTAATTGGTAAGGAATTTTGGGGTGATTTATATAACAAATGATTCATATGGATGTATACTACAACATAATAAAAGTTCATGCCAATCGGAGGAGCGATCTAATAAGGGAAGACAAAACAGTCGACTACATGATAGCTGAAAACCTACAATACCTGGAAAAGTTATGGACTCTCGGTGTCAGGTCTTTTTCACCTAGAAAATAGACTCCAACTTCATAAAATTCTTTTTTTAAAAGTTATCCCTACCTTTAGCTAAATAATGAGAGGTCAACCACCTCATTCCGACTTCGGACAAAGTGTCTACGGCCATTATGGCAAGAAGACCCGAATTTGAATTTTTCGGACAGTGAAAATTACCAAAATTCTTCATAAAATCATGTATTATTCTACACATTTGGTGGTCTAAGAGTTATAATCATGTATTATAATTCTAAGAAATGGATAAAACTTACTTGGAGCTGCAACAAGTCATCAGAAGTAGAAGGCACCTCGCAATGTGATTCACCACCTAGTTCTTCGCTTTTAGCCCCGAATTCTTCAATTACTTTAGTATGGGATGATTTCTCAAGTCCTTGATCATCTTTGTCTTCTTCTTTAGGCTTCCAACAACAATGGTGTTTTCCAACGTCGAAGTATTCACATTGCTAGTCATCTAATTCACAAGAATCAAAATTCATCAAATTCAACAAGATATAAAATTATTATTCAAAAATCTCCAAAGGAAGTTCTACTTACGACATAAGCAGCCGAAATACCAGGAACAATTGGCAATTGCAACAAGACTGCCACGTCTTCCAAATTAATTGTCAACTCACCCCAAGCACATGCTGCTGAATGGGTCGGACCACACCAATGAGAAATAAATGCAAGCAGACCCTTCGTGTCCTTATTAATCCTCAAGGTTTCGAACATTCGTACAACATGGAGTATCTTAGAATTTTCTAAAACCAGCTTCACCTGAGGATTCTTCAACATAACTTAGCCTACGCTGCCCATCCAGGCAAAGGAGTTTGAGACGTCTTAAAATCAACAAACGAAGGCATGTACTCTTTTCTTTGCAGACAACACCTGACAAGAGCCTGTGGATAAATAATCTGAGGCCGAGGAAAAGAATCGATGCTCGGAATAAAACTACCAACATAATCAGGGTCAGCAGCTTCTTCAGCGACGCCATCAAAGAATTTATCGTAGATGTTGGGCACATCATCTAGAGAAATGACATCAGAATTTTCACTTTTGTGATAACCTCCTTACATTGAAACTATAAAGTTTAAAGCATACGAGGCTGTTGGAGCATTAACCCTTGTCTTAGGGAAACCAAGAGTCACCTCAGCATAGCTAGGAAAGAAATTGCCTTCAATTTAGTTTTATATGTCGTTGACTGCCTGCCGAGTGTTGGTCGTTTTGTGACCATCGGAGCGGCTTTCACAAATATGGATAATGTAAATCAGACCTTTCCATTGACCTTTAATTGCTGGGATTTCACCTTTGAAGTACTCTAAGCTCTGCTGGGTCAAGTTCTTCTTGATTCTACGTATACTTATTGCCAAATACGCAATGCTTTCGAACTCGTAGAAGCAGTGGCAGCACTATCTTCGTAATCGATAGACATCTACAACGGATTCAAATAATATATACGTCAACAATTAGACAACCATGCACGAGGTTTGGTTCTACTTTATGTATACATGTATATAATATCGATATGAAAATACATGCATATATATATATATATATATATATATATATATTAAAACTAGCATCAAGGAAAATTGCTATAAACCCTAGCATAGTTGGTTGAAGCTTAATAACGTTAAAGCGAAGCCAATGAAGGATCTTTACAATCAGAAACAATAATTGTGGAATTAGGGTTTACTTGAAAGATGTTGTCAAGATAAGATCATTATCAAGTCAATAGCATATCTATCTAATGCAATTGAACAAGCAATGATAATTAAAGCAATGAGTTAATACTCACAACAAAGAAAGAAAAGGAGGAGAAATATGTGAGTAGTTACTTATGTAAAAAAAAAAAAATCATTCACGTGAACATCAAATCACGTAAAAAAAAAGAAAAAAAGAGAGAGTGACTTGCCTGGTCGGTGCCAGAATCCGGCAGGGAACTGGTCGGCGGTGGTCGGACGGTGATGTCGTCGGCGGGAGAAGAAGCTGATGCTGTTGTTGCTGGTGGAGAGAGAAATAAGAGGGAGTCACTGGTGGTCGGTGATGGAGAGGAATTAAAATAATAATAATAGGGCTTGCTCCCTTTTATAATAATCGGTTCCAAATTTTGGTCAAACAAGGATTTCCTCTTTGGAGCCATGGTTTCGTGCTTCCCACGGGTCAATTTTGGTCTCTCAATTATACAAGTCATCCACGCCATACTAACTTACGCTCTCCAGACAATGCTCTATCATCCTAATACGTTACTATATCAATTATATCTCCCCCAACGAATATTCGGTATTATCAAAGAGTCATCAAATTAGAATTTCTGGTAATATACAAAAAACTAAAACTTGTTGATTTATTTTGCTTATGACAATAAAATAATATAAAAAAATCAAAATCATCATCTAGTGCTTACCACGAAACATATTATCGTTCCGCGCTAAGCAGGGGACTTAATGTTGATGGTGAGTTTTTGAAGAAGGAGAAAATTATAATATTGCTTTTCACCTAGCTGCAGAAGCATGAAATAAATATGTATAAATTCCTGACCCAACATCAGAATTATGAATACAAACTACAATCCTACATTTCGCAAGAGAATTGAGAATGCACATTCAGCTCATGGATAAATTAGCCATATAACTCTTTTATATATATACGTGCCTCTAAAATTCAGGTCTTTACCCGGTTAAAACCTTGTTATTTCATGTGCACCCATGTAAGATGTCTATATTAATTAAAACATGTTGATTGTAAAAAATTACGAGCATTCGGAATGGAGGTTCTGTCATTCCTCAACGAAAACGCTAATTAGATGCATACCATTTAAATGCAGAGTCGCATCGAACATTATCCCAAGTTGTAAACTTCCACGACTGAACCTATTGAATACGTTATGTATGTACGACATAAAAATTAAGCATAAATGCTAACAATTAACTCTCATGCGTGAGAAATCTCAAATAGGCCAAAGTTATGGCTACGACATTAGCAAATGCCAATATTAGTGGCACATATGCGATGGCCTTTGCACCAGCAAGTGTCATCCCTAGCAAGCCTTAGCCATGCTCCCAACATCAACGTACCATGCTAACTAATCCCACAAGCCAACAAAGTCAGTATACCCACGCGCCAATAAACGCCAACAAAACACTAGCAGAAGCGCTAACAGAAGTGCTAAAAACGCTAGCATCAGCGCTAGCCCTACACTGCCAGCGGCGCTGGTGCTGCTCTCCACTTGTCGCTGCCGCTGCTGCCGCGCCTGTTGTTGCTGCCGTGCATTCTTATTCGCTCATGTCAGTGCCATATTTTACTTGCCTGTGCCAACATCATTATCGTTGCTAGCGCTATCACTTAGGCAACAACCACGACACTTGTGCTAGCAACACCCCGATTGAGCCAATAACACTTATAGGCGCTATTGTCACTGAGTACAAATTTCACGCTACAAACGTACCACAAATATGCTATTGCCGTGTTAAATTAGAATAAAGCTTACTAATAGCATTATCTTTCAAAAAACTCACGGTTTTGACTCCGTGACTCCATTAACTCTTACGAGAGATCAAATCATACTTCATGGGGTTTTGGTCTGGTGGTTACAACAACATGCGGGCGTGGCAACGCCCCATGACAAGGAAGTTACAAAGTAGTGGTGACAGTTGAAGCGGTTGAAGAGGTGATGGAGTAATGATCCAGAAGTTTCCAGAAACTTCCCAAGACAAAGTGGGTGGTTACACCATTACCCCCATAATCTCCATCACTCCATCTCCCCACTACCTCCACTACTTTACAAGGGAAAGTGTGTGTTACCAATCACTATTAATAGGCTACTTAGCCCATTTCAGAAACACAAAACAAGCTGATCATTCTCACAACTCTGTTATTTTCCACCTCTACACACAATTCAACACACAAATTCTTTCAACTTTATTTGCTTCCCTACCCTAAGATCAACTCATCTTCTCTCTTTCTAACCGAAGCAAAACGTGAACGGCCATTTCTTTGCTTAGGCTCATTTTATACGATTTTGATCCTCGAACCTAAAAAGCACTTCAATTGTATATTGTTTTGCCTATGAGAAATTTTAGGTACAAGCAATGGTAAAGGTGCATTTTTATTACCTTATAAAATTCGGGTTCCCATTTAATAAAGCCCAAAAAAATTTCATTAATTTCTTGACCAAGTTTTTCATTATCTCCATGAAATGCTAAATTTCTTTTAGCAAGGTGTTTTACAAGGCTAACAATCTGTAATACTAATACTTTTCTCCAATGCTCTTTTGTTTTTACTGATTTTTTCTTGAATATTTTTGCCAATTGCCTGCATTTTGTTCAATCTCATCACCAATTCATACCAATTGTTCAAACAAGTCAAGTGATCGGCTTGGGTTTCATGGGTTGCAACCTTCCGCTTAAATTTCCTCGATCTTGAACACCATCACAAGCTAACTGATTAGTTCATACATGAATCTTAAATAAATTACAACAAAAAAATAAACTTTATTTTTGGTCATTGAATATAATAGTTGTTAGTGAAACGCCTCCATATTCGTACATGACCCCTTTGCTCTAACTTATCTTTCAACATTTAATCAATAACATCCCAATTTCCGGGATAATTTTTTTTATCTAAAGGTTGATACACGTTGTCAACTTCATCATTTTCTACCATGAGGCTCGCTTTCAATCAAATCATCATCCACTCCTACGACATTATTCTCATATGCAATCTTGTCGACGCTGCTACTAGTATTACTACTACAGCTATTATTCTCAGCCATATTTTTAATATATGTTATTGTAGGGGGTTTGAAATATTTATAGTAGCTAATATCTGGGAATTCTCTAAATCATCGAGTCTCTTATTTCTTTTTTTTCCCTTTTTATGACCAGGTTCATGCTTCTAGTTGGAACATGAGACATAATAGTTACTTTGACCTTAACTCCTACGTTTGAACTTATTACATGTAGAAATAAAGACATAAAATTCTTAATACCAATTTGGGAAACATACTGAATCACTATTGTTGAAAAGGGCTCACCAAAACAGAAGTACAAGAGAACATTGTTATATTACAAATTTGATGTCTGAAGTTCCAAAATAGGAAAACAACAAAGCAACAATTCAAATATGAAAATTGTAATCAATTTTGAAAAATAAGAAATATAAAGTTTAAACAAGAAAATAATAAGTAGAAAAGTAAGTCGTCTATATATATGACAGTATGATACAATAGGGATAGAAGGAAACAAACAAACACATTAACACCTCATTGATAGTATTGAAGTATGGCTAGCTTCTAGCCAATAGGTTTAATGAATCAAAATTAGAAAAAAAAGATTGATGATAGAAAAGTGATACCGATAACTATGTTGTATGAAACACGAGGCGAGGCCCCCACACTATGAATCATGCGCCTTGCTCGCTCGTCTTTGATAACATAGGTTACACTATATATGAATTCATTGCACGCCTTGAGCGCATTATTAGCGAGGCCCCCACACTATGAATTGTGCGTCTTGGGAATCTTTGACAACATAGACTGATAATAAACACCAAATACCAAAATCCCCATACAAAACTATTTTTGTTTAAAACTTTAATAGATGGATAACAACATTTGTAAAACTTTATTAGAGATAACAACCACAGAGAGATGTTATCAAAGATTCGTATTGCACACTTCCCTCCGTACTGGATTACAATGCGTCAATGCTTATAAACCAAAGAATTACAAACAATATGGGACAATATTCAGACTATCTATTGTTTACAAACTGGAATGAAAAAAATATCATTGACCACGAGTTCTAGATACTGTTTAATCATTGTTGGTTAGGAATTATATACAAATTCCCATATGATGTAACGACTAAACGACAACAAATTAAATATATATATGATTTTATTACTTATTGTATTACTTATCAACTTGTCATAACTAAAGTTGAATAAGTAATCAAAGAAAAGAGAATGTTACAAACTCCGTTTTTGGATTCAACTTTCCTCACTTCCCTTTTTCAAAAAACACTAGCAGCCATCATATCCTTCTTGCTCAGATTGGTCATTTGACAAGATCTGAGAAATAATATAAAAAATTCCCTCGTAAATATTAGTTGATAATTAATTAAATAAGTTTTTTTCCATACACATTTCTTCGCCGTTTTGGGGCGACTTTTCTTCGCCATTTTGAGTGATTTCTTCAAATTTTAATGGTTTGTTCGTGGCTTACTATTCTCGATTCAAAAACATCGATGATTCAATACTACATCGCTTTGAATCTATACTCAAGGGGTTTAAGACATCCGAGTTCGATTGGATTTAGAAGATTACGGGAAAACTACTCATATATTTTAGAAGCATCTCTTATCAAATGAGAAGACAATCGGATTGAATGTTTAGAGCTGATTTCGGATTATACCATCATTCCTCCCTTCTACATATAAAAAAATTGGATATCTTTGCGGTTTATGGCTCTTTTTCTTCGCGATTTACTTGTAGTTGATATCTTTGTTTGTATTAGGGTTTTGATTGTCTTGTATTTTGATATTTTTGTTATTCTTGTAAGCGATCATGTAACCACTATTTTAATTTGAATGAATTGAAATATATCGATTGAAACAAAATAATAATAATTTGGATTCAACAATTTACTATAAATAAATTGTTCAAATCATTTAAATTAGAGTTAATCGAACATCTATACACATGTGTAATACATAATGGTTTTATTACCATCTACGGTTTTGAATGGGCGTGTTAAGGCAATTGACGGTTCCCATTGCTCTCAAAGTGGAAAAGATAAATGTGGGTGAGAATGAAGCCCCCTTTTGTGCCTTAATTCAATGATTGTGAATAATTCAAACATAAATTTCAACGGGCCAAAGATTAATTTCACAACCCTTTCTCCATTTATTGCCCGTTACGTGCCAAAATCACCATTGAAAGGAATTTATTCCTCATTCATTGGTAATCAATCCCTATAGTTTCTGAAACGCTCGATCAAATGTTCGACTATATAAACTTCTCCATGTGTAATCTTCCATTCCCACTCGCAAGTACATCATTTATCTCAATGAAAAGGGTTATTGGTGGTGTTGTCATTCTCCTTTCTCTTACATGTATGCATCGGGTTCCTCTCACTCATAACCCCTATATTTTGGGTATCATTGGTGTCACCATTTCATGAGCTGTTGTTAAACTTAAATTGTGATTTAACCATGTCAGTCAAAAGTGTTTTACCAGTTGAGTTGTAACCCTCAACGTGTTTGTTTGTAGTATATGTTAGTGTAATATGTATAGATGTTTTTTTTGTTTGTCTAACCCTCATATTTCGTTTATTTGTGTTAATTTTGGGTACTTTTAGTGTGTGAAATTGGTTTTTATGAATTGTTGTTTTATTTACTTATTGAGATGTAACATAATATTATGAAGTGATTGTTTATGCACTGCAGCTGTAAAAATAACTTGGAAATTTTGTTTACATTGTTATAATGTACTTTGATATTCTAAAAACCTATTCTAAAGCAAAAGGCATTCTTAATTATGTGTATGATTTATGATAAGTGCTTAATTTACATGTTGTGGTATCAATTCCATATTTGTTTTTAGTTAGATTACTTGTATAATACCGTGTATTACTCTCGTATTTTTGTTTTATTTGTTTTATTAGCTGAATCATCCCAAGAAGAGTGAAATTAGCTATAAAAGAGATACTAAGTGAAGTACTCAAAGTATCTAAGTGTCTTAAGAAAAGTTTAAGAAATGCGACGAAAAGGAGTAAAGAATGTTGAAAACATAAGAACGACCACAACATAAGGAAGTGAACCTCCAAATCCAGGAGTTCATATCATCATCTTTTTGAGAGTGAAAAGACGAATCTAACGCAAAAGAAAAAAAGGGTAATTCCAAGCTCGGATGAAGAAGTTATGGACAAAGACAAGAAATAATCATCTACAACACAAAAGTCGGCACGGTTGGAACCATGCCAACCCCAATACTATTTTTGGGAAGAGAATTTGTGTTTTTGATATGAGGTAGGTTGAAGAATAAGGGAAATGAAGAAGAGAGTTGATTGTTATTGTAGAGATTTTATTTTTAATTTAGTTTTTAAGGGTTGAACATGAATAAACTGATATTAGGTTTTTTTTTCGGTGATCAACTGATTTGGGTGTTCAAATAGTTAAATGGTGGTGCTGATTATAATTTTGGATGTTCGTGTGGTGTTGGTGTTGGTTGATTTGTAAGTTTTGTTGTTGATCTTGATGATACACAAGGGAAGCAAAAAACCATCTACAAATCCACTAGAATCGGTTTCAAATTTGAAGATGATTTCATGAAGGTAGTGTTTGTCATTGTTACCGCAAAGATTTTGTTACTCTATCTTTTTAGGGTTTCGATTTGTTGATAAAAACGCTATTAAAGAAGGAATTGAAATCTGATAATTTATTACACTTACCGATGATAATTTGTTTTTGTTTTTTGTTAATTAAGATAGATTCATACGGGAGATGTAGATAAATTTTGGGTAATGATTCATTATGTTTGGAATTTTATTGAATTTGATTTAATTTCAACAATTTATTAGGGTTTTATGAAAATAAAAAATTATAAGGGAAGAACATATGCAGTACGTACCGGCCGGTACGGCCGAAATTTTGGCAGTTTTACCGGTACCGGCCGGTGAGCGGTGCGAAATCGAATATACCGCCGAAACGGTATTCTGCCGAGAAAACCGGCCGGTACGGTTAAAAACCGGTTTTACCCGGTATTACCCGGTATGACTGGTACATTATATGAGCCATCAGATTAGAAACCTAATCTAATCCAACGGTGAAAAAAACTGTTAATCAGTCCATCTCTTACGGTGAGAGAACTGTTAATCAATCAATCTTCTTCATTTTTCTTCTGCTTCACGCCTCCATCAATCCATCTCTTAGAGTCTTACTTCCTTCTTTCTTCTCTTGAGGACCCAATTTGAAGGTTTGTCCATCAGTCCATCAGTCCATCTCGCATAACAACATCGATTTCTACATAGGTTAAAAATTGAAGGTTTGTTCTTGCCCAATACTTTGTATCTTCTTTAAAAACCCAATGAATTAGTAGTTTGAAACCTAAATTAGAAGTCACCTTAAATGCTACCTTACCCTTGATTGTTAATATGAGGATACTGTTCACAACGAAGTGATAGTTGTTCTGATGAAATAAGTAATTAGGAAAAATATTGGCATGTTCTGAGTTGGTGAAGTACATACTAGATTCCCATCCGCTTCACTAGAGTGGTTGGGTTGGTTCTTTCCCTAATTGTTGGCATTTCGGCTTATTGTTTCATGTTGACAGAGTTTCTAATACTTAGATTTTTGCTCGTAAGCTACCTAATATATATGACCTGCTTCAATCTGATTCAAAGAGGGATAACTTGTTCCACTTGTAGTCTTGTTGTTATATGGTCAATCGACACATTCTTTGTACATATATATACCCTACAATGGTTGAACGAAGGGTTGTTTCCTCACATCCCTTTCACTCGTGGACACGGCCTTATTTTAACAATCTCCCTGTAAAGTGAATTCACATATGAATTCATTAGCTAGTGCAGCATGTATCTTGATTCAGACATTCTTCTTATTGTTTGTTTTTGTGGTTCATACAACATTACTCAATTCACACATTACCCAATCATCTTATATGGAACTGAATTGCTTAAAGTCTTGATGCAAAATGAATGGTTTTGACAAATTTCCAATATAGTCTTGTTGAATCTCCTCTGCAGTTGGGTGTCTTTTGTTAATCAAGCGACTTCTACAGTATAATCTCAAAGTGGGTCAAGTCAAAGTCATTGTCCATAAGTGGTTAAAGTGGTTAGTTATCCAAAATGGTTTGTTCTTTTTCTGTCACGACAACATGAGGGTAACCTGATAATGACGATATTGGACATTCTTAAAAGAAACGCAGAGTTACCCTTGCCTTACTGCTAGTTTAAATACTTTCTTAGGGGGTCAAGTTCAACAAGTAGATGTAAGAGGGAGAATGCATCCATATATGTCCAGTACCACTCTACATTCACTCCTCATACTTCATCTGGTGTAGGTATCTATAATTGTAGTAAATGTCTTCCATTTCATTTGCATCTTTCATCCAATGGTTCAATTTTAGAGACTTTATGTTTTGCTGATAAGAAGATTGGATTGGTTACTAATTCCTGCTCTCATTTTCATATTTTTTTCCACTTAGTGCACGAGGGTCTTTTCATCCCCTGATTAGAGAGAATCCGTTCTGTAATTTAGTAAAAAAAGTTCCCTTTTTTTTCTTGCATACAAAGTTCTCTGAAAATGGAATTATTTTTTCCGTTCATTTTATATTGTTTAAAACACTAAAGTTGAGAATTGATAATACTGTATTATGAAATTTCAATGAAATCTGGATTTATATTTAATTTCACAAGTTTTGGTTAGACCGTCACTGAAGGGCTAAGGCCAATAGTTCAGGACTGAATAACTGGAAGCACTTTGTTAAGTTTGTCTCCTGCTTTCTATGTGAGCTAGTATATTTTTTATAAAATTATAGGTATAAAATATATAGACCGATATTTCGCCGGTATGTAAACCGAAATTTCCCCGATATACCGGCGTACAGTGTATCACTCTCGACCGGTATAAACCGAAATCCGATATGATACAACCTTGGGAAGAACCGAAAAAGATGAACGTGTTTCTCTAACACGTGTATAAATTCACGAGTTGGCTTATTCTCCAAATTGACTTAACCAGGTCCTGTTGAGATGATTTATAGGTCTAAATGTCTTTTATTAAATAAGATAACTGATACACGTACTGTTAACTACCAGAAAAGATTAAACTCGGCTATTTATACAATAACTCAAAAAAACGGCTATTTTATTAATTATAATTTAAAAAATTAATCTTTTTGTTAAAAAACGGCAGTATAGTCTTTTCCCACTATTGTCCCCCATCATCATCCCCAGTACATGGCATATTTTAGGCCCTTGACCGCCTCCCTTAAATCCCAATATCTATTCCAGCCTGCACTGCCGTCGTACCGATGTCCTGCAACAAAATCTCGACTGTGTTTTCAGAGAGTAGGAAACCAGGAAATCCTTAGTAAGTAAAAAATGATGATAGACAAAGGGAAAGTAATTTACATGGCGTACAGAGCTGTAAGTTACAGTATATCTCCATTTATTTACATTCATCTTCAATGGCGGAGGTTTAGAGGTCTTGAACATCCTATTAGATGGCGTGAACGATTAGGCCATCCTTCAATTAATCGTCCTCCTGGTCCTCTTCTCTGGTTTCATGCTGTCTCATTAGGTTATCTCCAGAATCCACTATCGATTCCTTTTTAGGGCTCATTTTGTTGATTTCAAGGGCCTAATTTTTGTTCTGCAGAATTCTTCAGTAACGGTTCATTGTTGAATTCTTAATCACCAGGTGAAGGATTAGCTGCAATTCCAGTGATTATACGGTGTATTCAACAAAAGCCTAATCTTACAATTTTGATGACAACTGCTACTACTTCTGCTTTGTAAGTTTAAGCTCAAAAATGTTATTTATCGTCCAAAAGAGAATGGAAACTTATGTTGTATGGAGTGGAATATTTTAAGGTGAACGTAGAATGATTAGTGATTTATATTTTTGTAAATAACAAATATATATTTCTTGCAGTAAAGTCATTAAGGATCGGTTACCGAAGGATGTCTTGTATCAGGTAATTTTGGATCCTAGCTCTATCTGTACGAAATTACGTCTTATTAAACAATGTGATTGTGTAATGGTATCATTAACTCATTTTCTGGTTTTGCCAGAGATGTAGTAAAATCTGTTGGCTAACGACAACCTCACATTCTCTTGCCGTATTAAGAATCCTAGCCTCTTTCTTTTATGATGTTTGTTCTTGTTCTCAATGAGGATAATGCTTTGGTGAATCTTTTGTTGGTTGGCATTTTGATCCTGCACCATTCACCATCTGTGATGTTTTCTGTTGCGAAAAGTTTCCAACTCAATTTTGCTGGTTGGTTGCTCATTCCTTTTGACTTTTTATGTATTTTAGTATGCTCCCCTTGATACTCCTTCTGCTGTGGATGATTTCCTCGAGTATTGGAGCCCCGTTGCAGTCATGCTTATGGAAAGTGAACTATGGCCAAATCTTGTTTTTGGTGCTACAAAAAGAGGAGTAATTTTTTTTTCATTCTATCTGATTCATTTTTCATTCTCATAAGTTACTGTCAGTAGATCTTATTGGTACAAGTATTCAATATTGCTGATGTTATATAATTTCAGTTCTGAAGTTATCTGCAGATTATTATGGCATTGTTAAATGCTCGGATTTCTTCCAAATCCTTCCACCGTTGGTCCAAACCAATAGTGTTTCCGTTGATTTCATCGATGCTCTCGCAGTTTTCTTTGATTGCGCCACTGGTATTGAATACATCCTTGTATGCATATCTTTGTTCCCATAGTCATGTGCTATTTGGACTGACCAATGACCGTAATGCCCATATCAGAGCACAGTAGAGGCAATCCACTATCAGTTGTTGCAGGCTCCTCCGTTCATTATTAACTTTGCTGGTGACTTGAAATATGGTAAACATTTGTCATTGGTGCATAAAAATCCTGCTAAGCTGAAATTGTTAATCGATTTTGTGTAGGGAAATATTTTCCTTTAACGCCACTGTTTTTTCCTGTCAGCTGTTAATGATGTTGATATTTCATTGCAAGACAATATAAGCTGTGAAGATCTACAATTACGGCTCGGCAATAGGCCTGTTTGGATGGCTTCTTCTATACACAAGGGTGAAGATGAAGGTTAGCACTTTCTTCATCCACCTTTATATTGTTCATTAGCTTGCACTCTTGCTAACCGTGAAATATTCTTCTTGCAGTCATGGTAGGGGTTCACAAAGCATTAATGCAAGTGTACCATGATGTGATTACTATTGTTGTTCCTCGCCATCCTCAGCTAGGAAAACATATGGCCCTAGTATGTCTCTGATTCTTTTATTATAATATTTTACTGTGCTTATTTGTGGCTGATGTTAAGTACTTTTCTTATTTGACGGTTCTCTTGGTAGATAGATCTCGGTGTTTCATTATCCCGCAGATGATAGAAGCTACTTCGAACCCAGATGCTCTATCATAGTTTGCTTTGTACTTTTAAATCATGCTTAATGGTTAAGACTCGTGGAATTGTTGATAAAGAATGTTTCACTATGGATCTTCCCTAATTTAAGTCCATCCACCAATTGTATTTTAATGTTGTATTCACTTATTCTGTAGTTCTGATACGTCTTTTCTAATTTGTGAAGGCACTCCAGAAGGATGGGTTCAATGTTGTACTGAGGTCTTGTAAGGAAAAGATTTTACCCAGCACAAATTTCTACATAGTGGACACATTAGGTTCGTTAACCTACGTATTTGTCCTTCTGGGTTTCAACTACTGATTTCTCATAAATTTAGGACTTACAGTTCCTTGATTTCCAATTTGGAGTAAGTATCCCAACATTGTACAGTGATCATATATTAGCCTTTTAGGAGGTATAGATCATCAATGGTTATCATTTGCGTTTTAATTTATTTTTTATTCTTTCATTTTTGTTTTTGCAGGTGAACTAAGAAGCCTGTACAGGATCATTCCAGTAGCTGTAATCGGAGGTTCTTTCTTGCCTGGTTTAGCTGGTCATAACGTTTCTGAGGCAGCTGCAGCTGGTTGTGCTGTCTTGACTGGTATCTATTATTACTTTACAGTCTTTACTGTTCAGCATCATGACTAATTCAGCTTCTAGATTTTTCTGAGGAACTTGTCATTCAGTCTAAGTCTATTTTCCTATCTATGCCCCTCAGGGCGTTATGTAGGTCACTTCTCTCGTATGTTCCTGGAAATGCAACAAATAAATCCTTTATCGATTATGCAGGTATATATGTCTCTTTTCAGTTTCTTTATTCCTTGGAGCAATTTTTGGTTGAAACCCTATATACAGAAAAGCTGATTAATGGAGTTTACTGTTTATTTATCCTCCTAAAATTTGTCTACTGACATAATAACCTTCTATCAAGTGCTCATTAACTAGACCGTCTTTTTTAATAGAATTTCTTATACAAGTATATTCCGTTGTGAAACTTTCCTTGAAGAATTTCCCTATTCTACAACTTCTGTGGAAGCTCTCATTAAAACTTGCTCCTTGCAGGTCTCTGGACAGACGGACCTGTTGAAAAACCTTCTTGAGCTATTTAGTAATGCCAATGCTTTAGGGACTCGTCGTATGGCTGCAAAACAAGCATTTCATGCTCTTTCAAATGGGGTTGTCTCAAATGTCTGGAATCTCGTCAATATTCATGTTATAGAAAAGGCACTTCCTCCAGAAATTAAGTAATCCAGTATCATTAAACATTCTAGGCAATTAACTAATACTCGGAGTTATTGTGTATTACCCCCTTCCCCTATTTTATTTTTCTTAACAGAAGTTGTAAGGCTACAATTATGTGGTGCTGGTAACAAGTGTAGTTTTTAAAAATGTGAAATTTTAAAGTGAAATTGTTGCATTCCAGAGAGACACAGTACATTTCACCAAAAAGAACAAAGAAGAATAAAAGAAGAATAAAGAAGCTTGATTTAGGGGCTCCCACATTTGTAGAGGGGCTCCAATGTGAGGCAGGGTGATCCAATAATCCGTTAAGGGGTGTCCTAGGGCTATGTTAAATGTCCATATTACCTTTTATTAATGAAAAAGATTAATTTATCCTTCAATCAATTAAAACCTAAACAAAACAAAACCTTACCCTCTCCCTCTATATCTCCTTCTTCTCCATTTTAACCGAATTTCTCCATCGAATAAAAATTTCGTCATCGATTAAACTCTAAATTTCGTGATGAAGAATCCCACTAAAGGTGTAGAAGGTACTAGTGATGACAATCCGGATAAAACTAAACAAACTAATGAAGAACTTGGGTTACAGAAAAATTTACGGGTGGGTTCGATTGGAAAACCCAACCGTAACTGGTATGTTCTTCGTTTTACGGTTGGGTTATTAAACAAACCCAACCGTAAATTTAAAGGTAGGAGATGAAGATCAAAGTTTACGATTGGGTTCGATTCTGAACCCAACTGTAAAAAAATTTGCACTTACAAATTTTTTGGAAGTTACGGTTGGGTTTAATTCTGATTTCCAACCGTAAATAATTTTGCATATGTCAAATTTTTTGTGTTGAGGATTATTTACGGTTGGGTTCGATTGTAAAACCCAACCGTAAATCTTCTAGTTAGTTAAAAAAATTTGTTGAGGATTATTTACGGTTGGAAAACCCAACCGTAACTAAACAAGTTTCAACCGTAAACCTGTCAGTTTTTGTGTTTCCTTAAAGTAGACAAACCCAACGGATCTTTTATTTGAAAATCTAGTCGTTGGGTATTTTTTCACTATAAAAGGAAACCTTTCCCTTTCACTTTCTCATTATTCCCTATCCCTTTCATTCTCATTCTAATTCTAGACTTTCCAACTCATTCTCACCATACCCTTTGAAGCACTAAAAATGGTTTACACTAATGCTGAAGATGTTGCAATTGTTCGAGTGTGGCTTAGGATGATAATGCACGATTACGATAGAGCTTTCTATAACAACAATACCCATGCCGTTGCACATGAAGATTGGATGGTGGGTCAGAATTCCCATCCTTGGTGGAAGCGTGTGTTCCAAATTTTTGTGGCATTAGACGGGAATGAAAATCGGAGGACGTTCAGATGCATCAAGAGACGGTATGAGGCGTTGTTTAAAAAAATGGAGAACTTAAAACAGGAAATGAAATTGAGAAAAGAAGCACTTCCCACCGAAAACGGTGTGGAAAGAGTAAGTGTGTCATTTAATAAATCGTTCATTAAAAAGAGTTTTCAAAAATTCAAACTTATAATTGATTTGTTTTTTTCAGCATGTGATGGCTATGGAGCAATATAGAATCAAACATGGGGAGGAGTTTACGCATGAGGATTACTATTGTATTGTGGAACAAAGTACCTATCTTGATTTCATCTATTATCTTTAAGTGTTTAAGTGTAATCATCTAATGATCTATTGTAATCATCTAATCATCTAACGTAATCTTCCTTAAAAATAAGGTTTTTGCCTACTCTTCTATTTCATAAGTGTATCCCAGGTTCATTTACGGTTGGGACACATGTCCATACCCAAACGTAGACCAACCAAAAGCTTTAAGAAGGACAGTTTTACGGTTGGGTTTTGAGTCAAAACCCAACCGTAAATATTCCTGTTAACTCAAAAGTTGTATTGGAGTGTTTGCGTTCGGTTGGGTTTTTGTTTGTTTGAATGACCCTTTTTACTTTGAACTAGTAAATAGAATGAATAAATTTAAAAATTCGATTTTTAAACCCAATCAGGAGTGAATTGAAATTCCAAAAATAAGTTAACAGGAACATTTAGGTTGGGTTTTGACTCAAAAGCCAAACCGTAAAACTGGATGAAATGTCTAGTGACAGGTTTACGGTTGGGTCCACATGACCCTACCCAACCGTAAACCTGGCCTTTATTTCCCTACAGTTTTACAGTTGGGTTTTTGAGTCCAACCCAACCGTAAAATCCTTTTCAAAAATATTTTGTTTCGATTTTGAAGGCCTTTTTAGTTTGAAAAAATATAGCCGTTGGAACCTTGTACGACCCATTCTTTGAAATAGAGCCGTTACACATGTCAAATGGTTGAGTACATATGAAACCCATCAAATTTTTTTAAAATAAATAAAACCTTACTTCTTTTACAACAATCATCTCCAACAAAACTATTACTCTAACATACTAGATTATGGCTCAACCTGGGGTTCAAAATCCTGATTTTACTTTGGATGAAGATTTATATATTTGCCGCAACTATGTATTATGTTATCCAAAAAGAGGAGAAGAACGAAGGCAAGGTGGTATAACGAGTCAGAGTTATTGGCAAACAATATATGAAAACTTTTGTTCTGAAACCGGCAACCCTTATAACCGTGATCATGTCAAGTTGATTTGTCGATATGGCACTATACACCGACAGGTTGAAGAATTTATGGCATTAGTTCGTATTATTGGTCAACTACGACTTAGGGGTGAAACCGAAGATGAGGTTTTAGAGAGATCTATTCAGGAATGGAGGAGATGGAAAATATGGCCCTTTTTATACCTACATCATTACCACATCCTAAAGGACTTTTTGCTCACTAGAAAACATATTTATTAGTTCTTTTGTAATGGCATTTGGTTTTGTTGGTGGTAATTTCAATTGTCTATGTAATAATGGTCTAATGGGTTGTAATGTGGTCTAAGTAATGAGAAATGGATGTTTACATTAATTGTGTGTTTTTAGACACATTTACGGTTGAGTTTCGAAGGTCGAACCCAACCGTAAAACTGGCATAATCTACAAAATTTGTTACGAATCGGTTATACGGTTGGGTTTCGAAGGTCGAACCCAACCGTAAAATATAACAATTTTATTTTCCAAAATACTCTATTCATATTATGATTCCTCCAAAAATATATGATATTGTCACTACCAATATTACATTTAGTCAATAATATTATCATTCCGACTCCGAGTCAGAAACAATTCCTGTGAATTGATAACGCGATAGTCGTAATGCGTTCCAGAGTTCGAAACTTCGCTCGGATCGGTTACACCAAGACCTGGCGATTGCGCCGTCGTATCCTCTCCTTAACGGAGGTAATGGGCTTCCTTCTTTCAACTTGAGACCGACAAAATGGCAATTTTGCACCATCCCAATCACACATCTTCTCTTAGCCAATTGTTCGACAAAGGTTGTTCTTGTTGGTGCAAATGTAAGACTAAATCCATTTGAGATATAATGGATGACGCAATTGAAAGCGTTTGCGAGGATTTGGACACATATTGGCATGCTCATCCAATACTCGCTAGTCAAATTCTTGTTGCCTATTAAACGCCTTTCGAATGCAATGAACTGCTCGCTTAACGACTCTTCTTCTCCCGTTTCACTCATCATTGATTTGTATAAATCCAGGTAAGAACGTAGTTCAACCGTGGACCTATGCCTTACATAAGTGCATTCGTCCAAACCCAACTCTTTTGCTCCGTTAAATGGTCCAACTTGCTCGATGAATACATGGTAACCACAATTACCATCACCGGGTACATCGTCGGTGGCCTTTATGTATTCACGAAAAAAAGCCGGAAACCATAACATATAATTTTCATATATAATGTGCTCGGTTCAGACGATTTTACCATTCTTATTTCTTGAAAAGTTAGATGGTGCTTGCATCAATCCTCTTGCAATCTGGATTGTATGCGGCTCTTCAACCACTAATGTATTTCTTTTAACATTTTCTTTTCTTCTTGATAATTCTTTCATACTAACTCTTCTTGAGTTTGGGTATGCGGGAACTTTTCCCTTGGCACCAACTTCCATTGTTGAACTTTCTTGAGAGGGCAGCGCTGGACCTTTTCCTTTAATATCTACTAGGCTTGGTCCCCTTTGTTCCTCCTTCTCATCCTCCGCTTCATATTCCTTTTGCAAATGCTTAAAATCCAAAGGGTCTCTTTTCTTTGATTCTTCCAACAATTCCCTAGCTTTTTTTCGTCCCACAACCCTCTTTTCTTTCGTAGAAGGCCTACCCTTTCTCTTCCCTCTATTTGGTTCCTTGACATCGTACCTTGTGTAAGGAAACACGAAGTTACTCAACTTACTCAACCATATTTGCCTTTGCGCGCGATTTAATGTGTCGTATTTCTCGGGTAGAGCTTTTCCAACGTGGGTATCGGCAAACGATGCACCAAAATCTTGCTCGACGAAGGGTTCATCGAAAGACAATTGTTACCAAAACGGATCAATATCTTGAATTGGGATCACACCGTCTTCTTCGTACTTGGCCATCATATGCCGGCAGGGAAGTCCCAAACTTGACATGTTAGGACAAGCACACTTTTCTTCTCCGTGCAAGTTGCGGCAACCTATAATGCTTAACTTCGTACATTATCTTCTCAATTGCGCAATGCGACACCTTATAAGAAATTCCTTCGAGCCATGGGTCGTCTTTATAAATGGTGTGTTTTCTACAACGGCTTTTTTCGAAAAGTTCCTTAACTCTATCAAGGTCACGGAGGAAATAATCGTGCATCGCTTCGAAGACCGTAACAAACCCACCATCACAACTATGAAGCTTCTTCTTCATTTGGTTGTGAGATGACTCCGTGGTACTTGTAGCTTGGTTGTCAAAGTGCTTATATTGGTTTGTGAACGCTGCTACAAACTTCTCTTTGTGCGGATTCAACCAATGGTCCATCAAATACTTCAAAACTCTTGGATAATTTCTCCAATGTAAGCATAACATACGAACATTTTCTTCATAATTTTCCTTAGTAATAGACCGTGTCAAAGCGTCCCATTCACTTTGGAAACTAGCCCATTTTAGTTCCGCCAACTTGTCATCCTTCTCAAATTTTTCTTTGGCCTTTTCTTGTTGAGGTACCGGTAATTTCTTATTTCTCTCCATCTCGTTTTTCTTTGTTGGCCGAATAATCGGTTTGCACTTTGTTTGAATATTGTTCCATAAGTGGAACGTGCAAAAAAGATGATGAGCATCCGTGAATACCCTTGCTATGGAATTCATCAAGGCTTGTTCTTTGTCGGTGATAATCACCTTGGGGGTATATCCTTCAACGTAGAATAATTTAACTTGCTCCAATGCCCACACATAGCTTTCTTCGAGATCGTCTCTCAAGAAGCAAAAGGCAACACTAAACGGGGACTTGGTAGAATTTTGTCCGACAAAATTCAAGACCGGGAGCTCATACTTGTTAGTTCTGTACGTGCAATCCATTAGAAGCACTTGATGGGAGTACCGTGCTAACTTCATAAACTCGGGATGAGCCAATATAATATGCTTTATTTCTTTATTCTCATCTTCTTCGTTGAACGTGGTATAGTTGTGTTTCTCCCCCAAGTACATAAGTTGTTGGATTTGGTCCCTTTCTTGCCATTTCTCACTCTTCAACTTGGATTTGGCGTTGTAGATTGTCTCCAATGTAGAGACATTCTTTGGGTTTATTTTCTTCAAGTGTCCGAGGATATCAATGGGTTTCATTCTCTTTTCTGTCATGTCGCCTACGATGACCTTTTCTTCCTCGGTGAGCCGTCCCGCAGAAGGATGCGTTAACAAAGTCTCTGGTGGTAGGTGGTTGTGACGACCATATACAACTCTAGATAAGAACCACTTATTCTCGTTGTTGGTATTAAATTGAAGCTTGAAAGGACATCCCGTCTTCTTAGTGAAAGTTTTTGACTTCCTCTTCATCTTTCCTACATACTCAGTACCCTTCTTCGCATGACTTGTATATAATCCACTATACTCGTAAACCATTTGAAAGCGGTTGTCTTTTTGTTGGTTGTTACAAACAATCACATACATGATGAGTTTACCATGTTCTCTAGCCCATTTCTTTGCATCATCTCTCTTATCCCATGTCTACATGGTCCAAGAACACAAAGTTAAAAAAAAAAAATGTTAGCTATATTGTCCAAAGGAATTAACAACTTATCTATAACCTACCAAGTCGTTCAAATAGTGATCCGTAGTATCTCTAGTTTGAATATCTTTTGGAAGAGGCTGAGCATACATTGGGTGAGGTACAATCTCGAACTGAACAAAAAATATCAAGGCATTAGGCAACAAAACACTACAAACTATAATTTTACGGTTAGATTATGAGCGTCGGACCCAACCGTAGAGGAAATTACGGTTGGGTTGTGGCTTCAAACCTAACCGTAAAAAGAAAACATCCCTAACAGTTTTACGGTTGGTATCAAGAGTCGAACCCAACCGTAACTAGTGCAATAAATACCCATGCACATAATGAGTTACGGTTGGGTCGGTGCTAAACACCCAACCGTAAAACTGTTACGGTGTACTTTTCCTCCATAAAAAGTACGGTCACGGTTGGGTTTGAGAAGAAAACCCAACCGTAAAACTACCTGAGTCACAAAAAGTATCATTATTATGTACGTGATTTCATAAAATTTGAGTCAAAAAAAACAAGAGTTTAAGTTAGAGGTATACCTGACTACTCTCGCCAATTGAATCTTCAGTTTGACGGCTAGTTTCTCCATTTGGTTGAGATTCACCATCACAACTTTGACTTAAAACCTCTCTACCATCCAAATAATCATACATAGTTGGGTCTCCATCAATGGGTATGTAAAATTTGGTTTGACAATCATACAAGGATTCGCCCTCCACAAATTTGTCACTAGAATCACTCATTTTGGTTAAGAAAATCAAAATTTAGGGCTTTTCAAAAAACAACCAAAAACTCTCTTTTCTTTCTTCTACTTTTTCCACCAACCAAACCAAATAAAAATCTGATTTATGCATACAAAATGTGGGATAAAGGAGATGAAGATGATCATTTACGGTTGGGTTCGATTACAAAAGTCAACCGTAAATGTGTTTGCACTAAAACTAAAACTTCTATTTTACGATTGTGTTCGATTATAAAAGCCAACCATAAATGATCATCCACTAAAACTTAAACGGCTATTTACGGTTGGATTTTCAGCCAAAACCCAACCGTAAATATTCCTGGATCATCCAAAATTAGATTCTAGTACTTGTGTTGTTTTCGGTTTTTCTTTGTTTGAATGACCCAATTTACCTTCAATCTAGTTAAAATGATTGAATAAGTTTAAAATTTTGATTTTTAAACTCCAATTTTACCTTAAACTCAATGGTCCAAAAGATGTTTTACGGTTGGGTTGGGAAGCCTAAACCCAACCGTAAATATTGGATGAAATTGTAAACTATAATTGGTTTTTACGGTTGGGTTGATTGGCAAATCCCAACCGTAAATCATCCTGGATAATATTTTTTTAAGATTATTTACGGTTGGGTCCGATACGAAAACCCAACCGTAAAACTGTTAAAATTTGTAGTTTATCCCTGAACAAGCGGTTACGATTGGGTTGGGAAGAACACCCAACCGTAAAATTCTCTGAATAAAAAAAACTCATCTTTTATAACGTAATTTCATCAAATTTGAGCCATTAAAAGACCAAGAGTTTAGGTTAGCCATTATAAAAATATCATGGATAAGAGATTTTTGAATTTTACTTCAAATATCTCTATTTTATCTCCATATGAGGAGCCCCTCTATGAATTGAGGAGTCCAAAATCATGCTTCAAAAAAAAAAGATAGTAGCACTTTTTCTTTTATCAAAATCTACTTTAACATTTCAAAATTTTACAAATATCATACATCTCAAAGTAGGAAAAATATGATGGGTCGATTTAAAACTACTTCAAACTTTTCTCTCTTAAACTCAATTGCAGTGAGAAAGCAATGAATTTTTTCGTGTGTTCTCTTCTGTATATGATTATGCTTACATGATTAATGTCTACGCCAAATGATTCATTGATAAGGAAAGATATTAGGGACCCAAATTAGATTATCAAGAAGTAAGTTCTAATCAGTCAGTTTTCACTCAACCTGGCCCCTAGGTGTATTCACAAAAAAGAAAACAACAAAAACGTATTTTCTCATTTTCTAATCAGTCGGATAACTTTGTTAGTGGTATAAAATTTCTTCTATCAAAAAAGAATAATTAGTCGGTTTTACTGTTGCACCAAACTAGTATGTATTGCAGTGAATTTCCGGAAAATTTTCAGTGAAATCTAGAAGTCTTTGTTTTCAAATTTTATACCAGCATTAATATGTGCCAAGCATTTTATATATCTTGCATATGTTATAGATATATAAGTGTTTGATTTAACTTTTATTAGATTTTTATACGTTAGGTTTGTGTCGACGAGTTTTTTAATCAAATCTCGTCTCTTCAAAATTAAAAGACTCCTCTGGGTCCTAGACCGAGATCGAAAAACTACATTATGTATACTGGAAGCAAAAGTCCTATAAAAAAAAAAGTCCTATAAAAAAGAAGCTCAGCTGAGATTGTATACTAGAAGCAAAAGTCCTATAGAAAAGAAAAAGTTTGTGTTCATTTTTTTTGAAGCTTCTGGATATCTAGGAGCATCCCAATACTAGGGATCAAGGTCTTAAAACTACATATCACTTAAGATTTAACACCTTTTTTACCAAAAATTGATCTCCAATGCTATGATCAAGGTAATGAGGAAAGATGATATGGTCAAGTGGGGGTAAAAGAGAAAGTCTAGAATAGACCTTCTTCATGACCTTAGGTCTTAAGTGTTGGGATATATGTTTAAAACAATTTTCTCTTGTATTTATATCAACATACAATCTCTAGTCTAGTGGTAAAGGATTTTGGGCCTCTTAAGGTAGGTCACAACTTCAAATCCCCTCCCCTACTAATTGGGTGTATATGTGCACGTACCCGTACGTGTATAACATTAGTCCGGGAGCGGGGCCTTGGAGGTCTTGGGAGATCTCTTGAAATTCAAATTTAATTTTTGAAATTTGAAAAGACTTTTTCAATTACGTTTTAATGCCCTTAATTACGTATCTTAATTGAAATAATTTTGGTTAATGTTTTATACGTTTTTTGAGCTGTTTTTATGGTATATATTAATTCTCCATCAATTGTAATAATTAAAAATTGATTCGTTTGATTTTCTTTTTGGGGCAATAAAAAAACGAGTTAGATAAACAAAAGGTTAACAGAAGTTTTTCTTTGTTTTTGGAGAAAACTGTTAATCAAGAAAACTAAGGTTCTGAGCAAGATTAGAAAGAGTGGAGTGTTCTCTCATTGTGTCCGTGAGAGATTGATACGGAGTTTCTTTTCTCGGCTGTTTTATCCTGGGGACGTTGTGACGAAGAAAGAACTGCTTGCACAAACTCAAGGCAGAGCCACAAAACGTCTTAAAGAGAGCGACCTGGTCGTGACTCAGCCGTCTTCTTTTGTTTTGTGCTTAATCTTTGTTTTGCAGGTGTAAAAAATCAACAATTCTTCCAATATTAAGTCCACATCACCATTTTATTTCTAAATTTATATATAAAGTGGTAAATAATATCCTTGGGGATTGGAGATGAACTTTAGAACATCTCCGATGACAATGTGGTGTATATTATATGTATTAGTCGGTTTCAACGGCCTAATATATAGGAAATTATGAATGTCCTGACAGAGATGCTCTTAGGTAAAATATTTATCTTTTTTTTAATCATTTAGTAATACCCGTAGAAAAAAGATGTTAATAAAATCTGATGACGATCTTAACCCTTTGCATTGGAGTTACTCCAGTGGAGTTCTACCCCCAAACTTTTATACCGCCTATGTGCTCTGTGCTGTAATACACAGCCAGCCACAACCGAGTTTTGTCATCGGTTAGAATCAAAACACAAACATGGTACTCTGCTCTAGAGGCTAGTGAGTAGACTATGACTATAATAATCTTCTGTTCCTCTGGACATCTCTGTACTCAGTACTGTATATATGTGGGTATAAAGTATAGTCTTCCTTTGTCTCGACCTAGGGTTGTTGTTGGTCCAGATTTCAAAAATCTCGTGCCCTAGAAATTTCAAAATAAACACAACAACAAGATTCAGTAAATGAGCAGCAGCAGCAGTAACGTTACGATATCGGAGGAATCTTACTAACTCATTTATTTAAACCCCAAACCAAGAAAATTAAAAGTTCTACTTCTAAATCTTTGCCGTATTATTATTCTATCACCAAATATAAATGTCCCTAGATGATGTTCCTTCGAATTCAAAATAAAATTTCCCTTTTCTCTTTGAGTTTTTTAAGAGTGATTAGTGGAGAGACTGAAGAGTGCAGTAACAATCATCGTTCTATTCCATTACCCAATCTAACCCTACCCACTATCTTTAATCATCCCCACCACTTAAGAAAAAGTAAAAGAAGAAAAAAAAAAGTAAATTCAGTCAGATTCTGCTTTTTTGCTTTTTGTTCTCTCTTACTGTCTGTCTGAATCCCGCCTACAGCTATAACCAAGAAATTGAACTCCACATTTTTTTACAGCAAATGGGTTCTCTGGTTTTAACAATTTCCTTGATTTTTCTCTGTTTTTCATCATCTTCTTCATTAGCTCAAGCCACCACCTTTAATGATACAGAAGCACTAACTCAGTTCCGCTTACAGACAGACACACATGGTACTCTTCTTTCAAACTGGACTGGTTCTAATGCATGTTTATCTTCATGGATAGGTGTTAGTTGTATAGATGGTAGAGTTACTTCTCTATCACTTCCTTCTCTTGATTTAAGAGGCCCCATTGCTTCACTTTCACAATTGAACCAACTACGTCTTCTTGATCTTCATTCTAATAGATTTAACTCAACAATTTCATCTATAACTAATTGTACTAATCTTAAGTTACTTTATCTTTCTGGTAATGATTTCACTGGTGAAATTCCTGTTTCTATTAGTTCATTACAACGTTTGATTAGGTTAGATTTGTCTGATAATAATTTCCATGGAAATATTCCTGACGAAATATTCAAACTTTCTCGGTTAATGACTATTCATTTTCAGAATAACCAGTTTTCTGGACAAGTTCCAGATTTTTCTTCGCTGCCTAAACTTTATGAACTGAATTTATCTAACAATGGGTTTTCTGGGAAGATCCCAGAGAGATTGTTAGCCAAGTTCGGAGAAAAGAGTTTTGCTGGAAATGCAGATGTTTGTGGGTTTGGGTCTTTTCCCGCTTGCTCATTTAGTAGCAGTAGTAAGTCTGCACCGTCAGTTGCAGCAACTGCAGCTAATTCTGTAGTTCCATCAAACCCTTCTTCGTTTCCTGCAACACCAGTAGTTGAAAAGGGTAAAAATGAGTCTGGTACTAAAGGGTTGAGTATTGGCTCCATTGTTGCCATTGTTGTGGGGAACGCTATATTCTTACTAGGGATTGGTTCTTTCATTGTTGCTTACTGTTGTGGGTCAAGAGAGAATTCGGGATCGGAAAAGGTGGAAAGAGGTAGAAGAAGTTATTATAATGGTGAAAGGAGGGTTTATGCAAGTAATGGAGGTGGAGGAGAAAGCGATGGAACGGCTGCGAGTGATCTAAGTAAACTTGTGTTTTTTGATAATAGGAAACAGTTTGTGCTCGAAGATTTGCTTCGAGCTTCAGCTGAGATGTTGGGAAAAGGGAACTTAGGGACTGTGTATAGAGCATTACTTGAAGATGGATCTACTGTTGCTGTGAAGAGGCTTAAAGATGCAAACCCTTGTGAAAGGAAGGAATTTGAACAATACATGGATGTCATTGGGAAGCTTAGACATCCTAACATTGTTCGTCTCAGAGCGTATTACTATGCAAAGGAAGAGAAGCTTCTTGTTTATGATTACCTTTCAAATGGAAGCTTGCATTCTCTTTTGCATGGTAAGTTATCTCAGATTCTCAAAGACTCTCAATTGTTCATCTGTTGAAGGTTTTATTGTCAATTAAACTGTTGTCTGATGTGTTTTTCTTGATCCGAAATCAGGGAATCGTGGAGCCGGAAGGATTCCATTAGATTGGACCACAAGAATCAGCTTAGTGTTCGGAGCAGCTCGTGGGCTGGCTCGGATTCATGAAGAGTATAGTGAATTGAAAGTGCCACACGGAAATGTCAAATCATCGAATGTGTTACTTGACAAGAATGGAGTTGCTTGCATTTCTGATTTTGGATTAGCATTGCTTCTTAATCCAATTCATGCAACTGCAAGCCTGGGAGGTTATAGAGCACCCGAACAAGCAGAAACTAAGAAGCTCTCACAGAAAGCTGATGTTTACAGTTTTGGAATCTTGCTCTTGGAAGTCCTCACTGGGAAAGCTCCAGCTATGTATCCTTTGCCAAGTAATCCACGTCGGGAGGATGAACATGCGGTTGATCTTCCAGCTTGGGTTCGTTCAGTTGTCAGGGACGAGTGGACTGCCGAGGTATTTGATCCTGAACTGTTGCGGTACAAGAACATAGAGGAGGAATTGGTGGCAATGCTTCATATTGGTTTAGCTTGTGTGGCTCAGCAGGCAGACATGAGACCCACCATGTTAGAAGTTGCAAAAATGATCGAGGAGTTTCGGGTAGAGCAGTCACCAATGGCAGAAGATTCAGATTGGCGTTGTTCCGTCTCGCCATCTATTGTTACCACAGAAGATGCAATGACCAACTACTGAGCCCAACTCAGTCTCCTTCAATAACATCTAAAGTGTTCTTGCTACTATTGGTGGTTGTAATAGTTGTGTAACTTTTTCCTCGCCTGCATTGTCTCTATGCAGAATGCTCTTAGTTCCTCGGAGGGTTTTCTTTTTTTGCTTTAATGTTAAGTTTTAGGTTTCCGTAAATGTCTTGGGGGTGTTAGTTTATTAGCAGTAAGCAGTCGTGATGTGGTCGTTGAATCATACCAGCATTACCAAATTCCATTAGTGTAAATAGTGCCAACCGAAAACAACCCTCCATATGGAATTTGGTTACCATTGTTAAAATAGAGAATAGCAGTCTGATAGATTTGTGACGTTGGCGTAGTTGGAAAAAAGCATCTCCTAATTTATTTATCGCGACAATCCACATCAACTAAGAGCAACTCAACCAGTGCATTTTGTCTTCAAGCTATAATTCTCCTATATTTCTAGGCAAATAATATATCGTCTACTTGAAAATTCAACGTATTTCAGTGCTATTACAATCGAGGCCTCATTACAATATTACATCAATGGATGTATTTGTCTCCATTTTATACAACCTCCCTAAATAAAATTTCTTATAACATTAGGTTCGACACATCTAGTGGGAAGACTAAACATTACAACAAGTAGTGAAGCTTTATGCATCCGTCACTGCTATTAACCTGATTAGAAGTTGAGACAGGGACTAAACCAAATGGACTGAAGAAACAGAATTTCCTTCGTGTTGCTGCTAATTACTCTATTTAAAACTGAAAGGATTGAGAATGGCTAAATAACTAACTTTAGGTATTGCTTCAATAATGAGTCTTTGACTGGCACATGAGTTAATTCTGATGCCACACAATACAGCATCGACGCAGAGGAGGTGTTTCGCACACATCAGCTCATCCTGCCTGATTGATCGATTAGTGTGCCGACTTTATCTCCACATAATGCTTTTGAAATGTTACCAGGTTCAAGGAGATTGAAGACTACAACTACAAGAATCAAGGTACAGTTCACACCTTAGTGGGGAGTAATGGGAAATAAGAAGTGAATAAAAACTAGAACGGAAATGAAAGCGAAAAAACCAACCAGGAATTCCGTTCTCTTCACAGAATGTTATTGCCATCATGTCCATGGACGTTACACTTCTGGAGACCAACTCCCTATAAGAAATGTGCTCGAAGGCCGCACTGGTGTTGTTTCTGGACTGGCAATCATAGACACCGTCAATGTTGGTACCTTTGAGGAGTGCCTCAGCATTCACTGGGAAAAACGAGACAAAGTGTTCAGGATTTCCCAGCAAAATGGAAAAATAAGATAATATAATTATTGTGAGGATGTGGTAAGGGAAGAGTAGGTACTTTCTGAAGCTCTTAAAGCGGCAGCTGTATCTGTTGTGAAAAGTGGATTCCCTGAGCCAGCACCAACACCACCAAAAATCACAACTCTCCCCTTCTCAAGATGTCGAATGGCCCGACGCTTACAGTATGGCTCTGCGACCTCATTCATTGGGAAGGCTGTTTGAACACGCGTCTGAATACCCTGCTTCTCAATAGCTGATTGAAGCAATACTGAGTTCATCACGGTTGCCATCATCCTGTTATAATTTACAAATCCCAGGCAACAAGGTGCACAATTAATTAGATTTAAAATTATTTCCACAAAAAAAAAAAGAACAAAGAAAAAGATTTATAGTTACATACTAAATTTGGCAAAAACCTTGAAACACTGAAATTCACTCCATCGACATTTCCAGAGACATGAAAGATATTTTGAGGGAAAATGTAAGAACTGAAAGATTTATATAACAGACCGATTACCCAATTTGGTATGCTACAGATCGCTCCAGGCCAGTCGCACCAACCCATGTATCCCCACAAAAGAAATTACGACCTCCAAGAACAATAGCTACCTAACAGATTACAGGAAGAATATATGAAAATAAGTTAAAGACATAAATATAAATAGCAAAACACAGCTTTAAGAATGCAACATTTGGAAACAGATAAACAGATGAAATTCGAGGAGATACCTCTACACCATGGCGACAAGCCGTTGCAACCTCCCTAGCTATCAGCATGACCACCTAACAATTACAAATGAACTTATATACTCAGGACAATTAAAGCATCCACGGATATGCAAGATATATACTGTAGCCATGTTGGTATCATGAAAACCATCAACAAAATCAATAAAGCACCAACACAAGCACCTTTGGGTCAATATTCTGGGGGCCGGTCCCAGCAAGTGCAGCACCACTAATTTTGAAGACCACTCTTCGCCATCTAGGAGTAGACAAAGACTTCGGGTTCATGCTATTAACCATACCAGCAGGCCTAGGTGCTATAACTGCAAACCTGTAGTGAAGACATACATGAGATACTCAACATAAAATCACATAAAGCCATAGTGTTTAGCCTTTTAGTGCAGGACGGCAACCTTCCTAAACATAAATTAGGATATAGTACTGCTTTCCTTTGATTTCTGAACACAAGTCTAAATTAAATGAACGTAAGGAACCTCCTTTGTCCCAAAAAAAATTACCTCTACACCCAATTTTTTTTTTAAATCCAGCAAAGGTCTAGAGGAAAGAGAAAGCACAGTAAAGAGAAGACTGTTAATCCAAAACAGAGAAGGAGGACAGGGAGTCCACTGATCATTAGCATACTACATGAACAGAATTGAATAATTTCAAACCTAGATCCTGATACCAAAATCTGAATTTATTTTCATTTCCTAAACTTGCACACTACGTTTTCCCACACTTCAGAAAAATTAATAGCTGATACCGCAAAAAGGTAAACTCTCTGATTTATATCGTCAAACAAATTACACCGGAATCAACCACAGAAGTTCCAGATAAGTGGCCTTGGACCTAATCCACACTTGGATATACACTTAAAGAAACCAACACAAATGGAGTCATTTGCCAAGTGGTTTTGGAAGATTTATTAACAGAAGCAACCTAAAATCGATGCATGTTTCTCCAAGATACATCAAAACAACATGATCATGTGAATTATTCAAATAAAACAAACATGCTAATAATTACTATATATATATATATATACATGTGAATTATTCAAATTTCACTTATTAACGGACTAGTCAAATAAAATAATACACATGAATCCAATCCAGTGGTGTAGAACATGATCAAGAACAACTACTAATCGCAGAAATTACTAAAGCTGATGAAATAACCAGTGAAACACGATACATACCTCTTAGGTTGTTGTCTAAGCATATTAGCAGAAGAACCAGGAGACTTATCTTCGTCAGAAACACCTTTGGAAGAAGTAGAAGAAGTACCTATAATTTGTTCGATTTTCTTAAACCAAGGCCAATGACTAACATTAGTACCACTATTATTCATTCGATTCAGCTCAACTTTATATCTTTTCTTCAAGTTATCAACTTTATTCTTACATTGTTCAACACTTTTTCCACCTTTTTGTTTATCACATCTTTCACTAACAATCGTAGCAACTTCTTCCCAATCTCTACCTCGTAAATTACCACGATTAAGCTGAACAAATTTATCCATATATGCATCAAGTAAACTACCAATTGCCGTATCACTCCATTCTTCTCGATCTTTTCTATACTCACCTCTGTATCTATAATCCATACCAACTGATGATGTACTGATAGTAATTGTAGTTGTATTTGGTGGTGGAGTACTAGTGTTTGGTGCTGTTGATTTAGGTTTTTTGTATGAGTATGGTGTAGTAGTTCCACCATCACTGAGTTCTTCTTGTTCTTTTCTTTTCTCAGATCTTGAATTTCCCCTAGATTTGTTGAGATCAGACTCTTCTTCACCAAATGGATTTGATTCGTTCTCATCACCAAATGCATTATTGTTACCAAATCCAGCTTCACTATAATCTTCATTATTATGTTGGTGGTGGTGAGTTGGTGGTGGTGGCGGAGTTTGGTTTTCATCACCAAGAAGAGAGAAATCATCGTCACAAGAAGCCATTGATGGTGGAGCTTGATGACGGAAGTTAAAAGGGTTAGGGATAGCGGAAGAGGAATTTTCGGAGAGAGACGGGAACGGACGTTAGGTTACTGGGATGGAAATTTTATGAGAAAACCCTAGTTTCGAATTAGACGGTGTAACTAGAGACTGTTACGGTGTTTTATCACGGAGTTAAACAAATGTAGGGCCCCAACCAACATTTTTTTTTTCTGTTTTCTGTTTAAAGCCGAAGAACTGGTAAGAAGGAAGCAAAACAACTCAACGACTATTGCTTTTTGCTTCGGTGGTCCTTCTTAATGTGCCTCAGCCTAAGAGGCACTCAGCAGCGTGGTAGATGGTTCAGATTCTCCGAGCAAGGACTATGGGTGTGAAAGTCTTATTTAAAATAAAAGATTTGATCAAATACTAAATTCGATCCTATTATAGATAGAGGATAACTCTCTTTCATCTATAACTTAATTAAAGTCTTATTCGGGTGGTAGAGTAAATAAAAGTTTACTATATGTCTAATAATTTATTGTTTGAAATAAAAAGTTTACCGTATAAAATTGAGATGAAAACATACGGCAAACAGTTATCGTTTGATTTTTTTTTTTTCCTAAACGGCACGGTTAGCACGTGATTTGCACTATTGTTTTAAAATCTACTCAAACTGTATGAAAATCAGTCGACCAAAACCAACACCCCATCTTTTCTTTTTTCTTTATTTGTGTTCTCTTTTACGAGTCATCTTCTCCATTCTCTATGAATTTGCTTTCTCAATTATATTTTTATGTTTTGTTCATGATTCATGAGGAGTTGTCCATGATAATTAGTTAGGATTTTTATAGGGCAACATGATAAATTTTAGTATTTTTATTTATTTATTATTTTATTTTATGTTTTACTGTTAACCTAATCGCTTGATGATTGACGAATCAAATTCGTAACTCTTGCTTTAAGATTTTGCTAATTTTAGACATGGATTTGCGTTAATTCATTTGATGATGCATCTGTGTTTGAACTTAAATTGTTCAATTAAGGTTTTAAAATGTTAACTTGGGGATTTCCTTCGATTAGGGTTCTTGAGAAATTTGGGGTTTTTTATTATACTTCAATTTCTTTTGCTAGTTCATGAAGTAGGTAGTTGTTTTTTCATTTGAATTGATGATTTTTTATTTTGAATTGATTTAATATGGAACTGGGGTTTCCATTCCGCCATAAAATGCAATGGTATTAATCATTTGTTCTTCATTATAAATAGCAACAACAACACATCTTCACTTAAAAACTCTTCTGTGTTGTTCTTAGTTTTTAATATTTTTCCTAAGCCTAGTTCTTCACTACACTAGTCCATCTTACCAACAACAAACGATTTGAAGCTACAAACATCAAAATATAATCTGGACAAGATGAAATTTTGGAGTTTGGGTTTGATAGGAAATCATCCGAGAGTCCGAGACGATTATGATTGAGAAAGATGTGGATAATTAGAAAGCAACAAAGAAATTGAAGAAAGATTATTATTCTTGTTTATACAAATTGAAAGAGAAGCATTTGAAATTTTGTATAGGTTTAACCTTCTTTTAGACGAGTACAACTGATGATGACGATGTTGAATGTACAAGGCTATGTTTCATTCATGAGAAATCTCATCCCTTCAATAATGGGTGATTCTATACCACACATGTGTCTGACAGAAAATAGGGTGGTCGTGTTAGTAAATAAACCAAATCCTAATATTATGTTGGTCAGATTTTGTAACTGTCCACACGGTCAACCACGATCCTGGGACCCAAACTCTAATATTGAGCTTTCTAGGACTCAAACACAACATTGACACAAAGTTCGGACCCAAAGTCAAAATAACCCTCATGTAATATTTTTTGTATTAAAATTTTTCTTCTTGTTGAACTTGTTAAAGATCTTCTTCAAAGGCTTCTTATTGGTCCATAATTTTTGTTCTTGTTTGGTTTGGGTACTTCTTCAGTAACATGAGATTGTGATAATTCTTCTCTTTTTTTTTTTCACGACGTTGAGCTTCAACGCCCAACAACATAGGTAAAGTAATCATAGTAACATCTCTATCATACATATTAATAACTACTACTACAGAATCCCATGAACGACGAAAACTACGCAAATGAGTAAAAAATTGTATCTTATCAAGTATAGGGTGTCCTGCAACAACTACTTCTTTTGCAATTATAGTCATATTTCTACGATGATCAACAACAGATTCATTTTCTTTCATACGGGTGGTATTAAATTTCCCAATCAACAATTGTATATATGTCTCAGACTGCCCCCATATGATTTGAGTGACAACCTCAAACATAGCTTTTAATGTTGGATAACCTTCATGTATAATTTTTAAATCCAGATCCATAAAGGTTAGCGTAGTTGATTTAGCTATTTTGTCATCTTCCAAAAAACATTCATAACTACATCTAACATCAGGAATAAAATTAACAGACTCATCAGGTGTAGGAACATCAATATATTCTACTTTTCTTGAAGAAAAAAATGCCTAAAAACTTCTTTCCAAGTAGAAGAATTGAAACCATTAAGACGTCCAGTTTTGCTCAATAAAACTTTGGATGACATACGTAATAATTAATAATTGGTGAATCAAAAATAGCGATTATAAAAAATAATAGTTACTGATCTTAGTTTGGAATTAAATACGAGATAACCCCAAAAAGAATCAAAAATAGCGATTATAATATGGTGTTTTATCATGGAGGCATCTGTCTTAACTATGGGGATATATCATTACTTTTGAGTGTAGTCGTGCGTTAATTTCTTAAGGCCAGCGTGTTGAACACGAGACTCACTTTGTTTTCCAAAAAATTGTTGTTGTTACGGAGAATTGAGGAGTTCATCAGTTCATATCACTTCCATTACAAATGAATTAATTATCAACAACTTTTATTTATTTAATTCCTCAATTTTGATTATTACACCCAACAATCTTAAGACATTATGATTTAGTAATAATAAAAAATAAATGATCTATTTGTGAATCGTTGACGTTGATACTATATTGTAAAACTAAGGATGTTAATTGTGAAGTGAAAAAATAAAATTGAGTTTTTTGGTCAGTTGTAGAATTTCGAGTATATCTCTTAACTTATAAGGAATTTTGATGATACTTTCAACCGTATATAGTAGACATCCTGACAGTTAGCCACGCCAAATCTCAAAAAATTTGGAGTTATAAAATAATTTTTTAGATATTTTACAAAATTGAGAAACGTTCTTGAAAAATTCTAACGGGCAGAAAAATGTTGTTAACTAAAAATTAGTTTTTATAGCTTAACTATGAGTTTTTTGAAATGGTGATTCGATGAAGTTTGTAGATCTAGATGTTATCTTCAAAACTCATATTTTATTTTCTGATTTGGAATTGTGGTTTGTGGGATATGGTGTTTGCAAAGATGTTGTGCATATATGTCCAAAATATCAATAACTATGTCAAAGCTCTAGATTAGTGTGAGATCTTGCAACCATTTATAGTGGTAATTTATCACTTTAACATGAAAAACCGGTACTACTGAGTATTTTTATCCATAATAGACTTGAGATTTCAATTTAGTTGAAATATAACTCTCATATTAAAGCAAGTATTGAATTGATTGTTGTGAGTTAAACTGATAATCTCTTATGTGTGTTATATTAGTATCACATTGTTAATTAATAATCGGATATTAAATTAGTTGTGGATCAACTAGGCATTGTCTTCTAAATCACTTTGATTATATATGTTTTGTGTAATATCAATTGGCATGAATCACATGTTTGGTTAATAATTGTGTATCAATGATTTCTAAACCATTTAGAATTTGTTAACTTATATTATAAATATGAGAAACACTAGTATACCTTAGTCATACGGAAAGTGAGATATAAAGCATCTTTTAGTAACTGTTGCAACAAGAAAGTTAAGTGATGAAATGTGCTTGAATTGATATGTATTTACACAAAAGTGTTTGACTGTTTTATTATCAAATTTTGTTACTCATTGATGATTGTGATCGTCTAATGTGAGACTTAAGTAACTTGATAACTATATTTTGGAATAAATATTTTGATAAGATGAACACTTATAATCTCTTGATAATTTGATGTTACCTATGTCGAACGAGAGTATCATCCAATTTTTTGAATCCTAATTGGTCAGAATTTTTATCATCTTAAATTGAATGATAAATTAAGTGTTAATTTGTGATAACTTCTGTTTTTTAGTTGTATGCTTATCTCCTCGGAATAGAAAATTATATAATCAAATTTGAATGGAACAATTAGTATTCTTATTGTGTTAAGTAACTTTACTTTTTAGTGGAGGTGATAAAAATAATTGGTTGGTAAATGTCGAAAGTGTTGTAATGTGTGCTCCAAAAAGGTATGTTTTGTCTTCTACCAAGAATGGGAAATATCAAAGTCAGTTTCATGAATAATTAAATTATTAAAACTATTGAAGAAATAGGTAAATGATGTGCAAGGCTTGTCAGGTATGGACATTAATCAGATTACAATATCATTCCCAATATGTGCATTACGATTTTAATCAGTTGCCAAATGTTATCTACATGAGTTACAATGAAATGTTATACTTGAAAATATGGCCATGTCTAGCATGATAGAACATGACAATAATAGATAAAAGTGAAAATTGTCAATGAATTGAGAATGAATACGTGAGCATGTTAAATCACAATGTTGGTATAGAGTACCATAATCTGATTTTATGGTGTGTTTTAGTTAGATGCAACCTAAAAGACACATAATTGTAGTTTCTTAAGTTGATAAATCATGATAACTATGGGGGGGACCTTTTGCCTCAATTGGGGGGTATGAGGTGGAAGCAAGTAGTTGTTTGATTTCTCAAGAAGATTTATAGAAAGCCCAAGACTTATATATGTGTTCTTATACCTTGTAGATCTTAATTGTGGGGTTCCAAGGTAGGAATAAAGTAATGATCACTTGGAAATATTCATGTGACACTAAAATTACTTTGTCAGAGAATTGCTTGCAATTATTGTCAGTATGCTACGTTAAATGGATGTTGATGAAATATACTTAAATGGTTAGCAACGGGTGGACCAACCTTAAGGTTTCGGCTAACTCCAAGAGTATAGGTACAAACTGATGACACCTACATATACTTGACTTGAACCAAGCAGTAGTCAATGACCTAGCAATATTGTTATGTGATAATGATGATTTCTAGTGATGTGACACTAATGAATTTTGGTAAGTGCATTTACACTAAATCAATTGAAGGTGCATATGTTTAGCATGCCTTTGTTTTATGTCTTACAACCACTAACAAATCTGTGTTGTTTAAATTTTGACATGAAACTAATATGTTGTTGACGTGCTAAAGGACCATAAGGAACCAAAATAAAATTTTGATTATATATAATATTTCAAATGTGTGTTATAAAACATGTGTGCATGTTCCCCTTTCATCCTGGAGAATCACAGGGATGCTTTGGTCAAAGGACAAGAGAATTGGGATGCTTAAGGTACATATTTAATTTCAAATATGTGATATAATTGGCACTAACCTTTAGAGGAAAATGTAATGATTGTACTAGTTTGTAGTGCATGTATCTTGTATATGCCTTTATATGCTTCAAAACCATCTAGAAAACATGTGATGTTTACGATTTGATTGAAAGACTAAGTTGTTGTTGACATGCATGATCTAAAGGATCAAAGGAACCCAAGAAATTATGACGAAAATGGTCTTTTCCAAACTCGATATAACGTGTGTTGTAAATATGCAGTGAATTGAGTGTACAAATACATTTGTGACCCCAGAAGAATTAGTGGGATGATTTGATCAGAAATTTGTAGTACCTGAGATACATTTAAAATTGTGTATGTGCATGATGCATATTGAAATGACCTTAAGAGATGTTATGATTTCAGGATTTGGATAGTCTTAGCCTATCTGTGCGCCCTCTTAAGTTGTATAACTAGTTAGAAATCCTTCAACATACATGAGGAACTCAACTAAGATGAAATCAGAGTTATTTCACTTAAATTAAAGTATGAGAGGAAGCTGAGTTGCTAAAATCCTCTTTTGGAAGGCATTCCTCTGTGACCGAAGCCCATGACCACCATTATTGAAACACAATTAACTACGTGAGTCTAAAGTGAATGAGTAATGGTAAAGTCTAGAAAACTCGAAGAAGGCATAATTCGGTAACTAATACTCTCTAATGAAGTGATCTCAATTGACTTGTAAAGTCAAGATAATTAATATAAATTTTTTGATGTCAAATAAGAATTTTGTGGATCCCTTGACGAAAGGATATCTATAGAAATAGTAAGTTACACATCGAGGGGGTGAGACTTAAGCTCGTAAAATAAGATTTCCATTAAGGACAATTAACTTTAGTGACTGGAGACCCCGAGATCAAGGTTCAATGAGACAACTAATATGTGGTGATTAAGGTGTGTACTATCAAGAGAATCACATTATATGTCCCTCGCTATATTATATTGATGTGATAGTGTGACTGCATATGAATGATGGTTTTTAATAAATCTTAATGAATTTTGTAGTTTCAATTTAGGATTTAAGTGGGGTGTAGTAGTAACACTCTTGATATAACTTACCTATCAGAATGAGGAAGTGGGCCGCTTCCCATAAGAATATGAGCGAATTATCTAGATCATTTATGAAAACAAGAAATTTGCTTAGGGTCAAAATAAACACAACCACACGAGTTTGGCAACAACCTTGGAGATATCATGTATAGTTGTTATTCAAAAATTACAACAAACGCTAGCAGTTCAAGACATCGCGTTCACTGTCTCTAGGATTTAGTTCCAGTAATCTTTCACTAAGCAACATTATGGACACCTTTGCCTATATGGCATTTCCTATTTTCTATGTGATTTTCATTTTTATGGAGATTTAATTTATTTTGAGAAAATGAGTTTTATGTTGTTTTTTATAGTCTTAGTATTACTTGTTCTTAGGACCTAAAGGTTACTAAGAGATCACTGGCTCATTCTCACTTTGATGAACGAAACTTTTAGTCCCACGTATGGGAAACTAAAGATGAAAGTTCTATATACTAATATGATTTTTGCAATCCATAGTATGACCTTGGGGTCAACACGCTTTTGTATGAAGGAGAGGACGTTGCCATGGATGATATGATTTTTACATAAACACGGTCCGCCAGTCTGTTCGGCCAGGTTAGGTCGTGGTTTTGGGGTGTTGGTTTACAAAGATCTATATATGTTTCATGTTTTATTGAGGTTTTCATTCATGTGGGGTTTCTTGGAAAAAATAAATAAAAAATGATTTTTTAAAGCTCTTAAGAAAATAAATAACTTCTTGTTTTCTTTTGTGAATAAAAAACTTATTATTCCCACATCGGGGAGTTCCAAGTTCTAAACTTATTAGTCTCACATCAGGGAGTTCTCACTTCTTAAGTTGTATTACGAGATTATATAAACAAGCTTTTCTCAACCTATAAATATATCCTATGAAAATATTTTCTTTGTATTTTTGGAAAGACCAAAAGAACAATAATTTTTTATTATCTTTCTCAAGTTTTCGAGATTTTCCTTTAGTTTTTTTTTTTTGGAGTTTCCAAGCTCAAGTTGAACATCTACTACGAGTGTTAGTAGTAGATATAGTATAAGGTATTTTATCCTGGATGCATTTGTCATATGGGGCTATAACATTACTTTTGAGTGTAGTTGGGCGTTAATGTCTTAAGGACAACGTGCTGAACACGTGACTCACGTTATTTTCCAAAGTTTTACTATATACCAGGTTGTTGTTAAGGAGAATTGAAAAGCTCATCAGTTTCAGATAACTTCCATTACAAACAAGCTAAGTATCAACAACTTTTATTTATTTAATTTTTCCTCAATTTTGATTATTACATCCAACATTATTACTTGGTAAAGTGCATGCACATTTGCAAAGCCATGCTGCCAGTTATTAAGTAACAAACTACACACTTTTAAAAATTGGATTTTTATATCTCTATTCGTACTTATTCTCTGATGCTTTAAAAGACTTTACGAGTATACAATTTTTATAAAAAATCGATTTATGGTTAAAAAATTAAAAGATCTAAATTTTGAAAAAAATATATTTAGAGTTATGATCCATAGACATCAATGGTTAAACTAATGTCATCTTATAATTTCGGCACTAATTCTTTAAAAACTAATTGCATGTTTTTTTTTGCACTACGCTCTTACCAAAAAAATGAGTGCATTTCGCAACGTTAAACCTTATCGTCCAACGAGTGATAATTCATTGGTTATTGACGACTGAAATTCAATCTGATAGATGAACAAGTTACATATTGCCAAATGCACGCATTTTTTTACTGGAGCATAGTTTTAGATTCCCTTGATTGAATGTGTAAGTGATTATTTTCAAGTTTTTTCTTCTTACTTCTTTGATTATGAGTTTTGTTTTTACGTATTCTTTGTTGTTATTTTTCTATAGATAATTAGTTTTTCTTGTTTTGCAGCATCTGACATGTGTTCTGAGTAGAACTAGTGGTGGTATTCTTTGCAGTTTTATATTGGATTGTTTCAATCCGCTCCAATCAATTGTGATATCTCTCTATGGAAACCAATTTTTTTTATTAAGAGTATGTTGTAATATTAACTGTGGTGCTATTATGGGTGTCTTGCATTGTGTCAGGATAAGCAGTTGTGCTTAATCCTTTACAGGATTCAGACCTTTTCTTACCTAATACAACCATTATTCTTTTCTCAATCATAGATCAATCAACTAGTATCAACATTTCATCTGCAGAGAGCTTTCAATCAGTATACCGGTCATTCAACAAATTTTAGAAGCTCATTTTAGGAAAATTCAGAATTTTAAATTTCTTCCGCCTAAAGTAAATCCGGAGAATCCTGCCCATTCCTCTCAAAAAAACTGTACAATCTATCAAGAAATCTTTGGAAATTTGTCTCTTCAAAGAAGGAGTCTAAGCTCTAACCGTAATACTATACTTGGCAAAAAGAAAAAAAATAAAAAGTAAGCCCAAAACCAATGGTGCATCATATCTAACTCACAATTTCGTATAACTACATGTAAATGGTCGATTTTTAACAAAGGATAAAATAGTAAAATCGTCTCTACCCAATAGTAGAATCAAAAAAATAATATAATTTTGTCTATGCTATTGACCCGGCATCAAAAGCATAATATTCATACTTCATATTCTGCAAGAGAATTACGATATCGAACGCTCACTACAGACATCTCCACTGATCTTGTACTCTTTCTAAAAATATACATATGATATTAGAGCCTCATAACGCAATTTAAATCAGTATCCAAAAGAAGTGTTATATAAACTCTTTCTTCCTGCTGAGCTCTCACTATTCTACATACAACACTAGTACTGTGCAACTCAGTGCTTACTCCTATACAATGATAAGGCAACTTCTAGATGAATTAATCACTAGTATAGAGCATCATTATTCTCAAAGTATCACTGGTGCTGATTATAATTCTTTCCCAAATGATCTCTAACTATCCAGAATAAGCATCCAGAATACCTCTTGTTCCTGAGTGGATGTTAATGCTCCTAGATAGATTGCCTACTAGTATAAAGCAACTTAATTCCTATTTATATTCCCTGATTGAATATTTAGAGTGACTTTACATCAATATTCAAACTCTAATTAAATAAATCATAACGCATAACAAGTTGCGCACGAATGCACTAAGTCGAAACATCACATCTTCGAGTAGGCACTAAGTCGCCGTCGCGCCAAATGCAAAGCTAAAGCTCCAATAATGATTGTTCGAGCTTAAACAATACACAATTTCAATATTGGTCGCATTAAAATCCCAATATTTGTTGAAATACAACGAAACCCTAATATTGGTTTTTGACAGATCGTCATATCACTGTGTAAAAACTTGACAATGGGTGTGGAATGTGGAATTTTTTTATCAACAACATATATTCCCCTACATGTCTACTACAACATATCAAAAGGGAATCCCATTCCGATAACAGTCTAGGAGATATGATTTAAACCCTAGACGAACTACAATCTGAAAATTGTCATAATTTCAGCTAAAAGTTCCTGGAAGGTTACTGTTTGCTCCGTTTGACGACCGAAACGAGCTCAAAACCTAAATCCTTTTTACATGGATGTAGCCAGCGATTTCATGATTCCGAATTGGGGTTGATCATCAAAAAAGGATATTGTATGAAGAATCTACAGTGTTTTTACTAAATGACATCATGTCTGAAATTTTCATAAAAGCTAACACCCATGGGTGTAAATAGCAATAATGCTCTTCAAAGCATAGTTTCAAAGAGCATATATTTAAAGAAAAAATAAGAGAAAGAAATAAAATAATAAGAAAAATAGGGAGATTGTGGGACCGACGCCAACCGGCCGGCCGGCCGGTCCCCACTCCCATATTTTCTCCAAAATTTTATATTCTATTTTATTTTAGGGTTTCCTCTTTCCATTGAAATTATTATGCTCTTTTTACCAAAGCCTAAACTCTTTTGCTTCAAATACCATAGCTCTGCAGAGCTATATAGAGACGACATGGTACGCGAAGCATAGTCCCACTGACTACCAAATTCGTGTTTAATCCATAATTGGACCTACCTTTGACCGGTCCCACCACCTTGGTCGGTCCTCTTTCTCTGGGATTCTCCATATTCTCTAGTTGGTCTCTCCACTAGTCACATAACTCAAAGGATCACATAGTTATCATTCGTTTTAACAGTAGTTCAAACACATTCAACCATTGACATTCAACCTCATTGATCTCAATATTTTCTCTGCTTCCCTCCCTACAGATCAACCCTTCTACTTCCTTTATGACTGAAACGAAATTGGAACGGTCATTTCTTGATTTAGGCCAATTTGTACAGATTCATCTCTCGATTCTTAAAAGTACTTATACAATACAAATTTTTAACGTTTAAGAGATTTGGTCTTTGGTTGATTTCCCCTTCAAGCGACTTGCCTTAACTGGCATAGCTTGATCTTTCATTTGCTCTGACTGGCATTAATCTTCTTCACCATTTCCCTATTTACCCTTAAATTATTTTTACCCACAAACATTTTGGTGACCACAGTGGGAGATCAATCTCTCAGTTTCAAAGTCAATTTCTCAATTTTCCTTAGTTTCAGAAGCGGTTGATTTTAAGTCAGGTTTAATAACTAACTCTCAACACCAATTTTGCTACTACAACACTGGTGCTCCTGATGCAAGAGACTCTTGCCTAGACTCATGCAATCGACTACAACTACACCTACTTTGATGAAGAGAGTCAGACCTGCTAGGAATGAAGAAGCATGTGAGACTTGCGTTAACAGACGATTCACAATTGAGTAGTACAATATTCAACCATATGTGGGTGTTGTGAGTGAAGGAGGCAAAAGGAAAGCTGCAACACTAGAGGAACAACCCAAGCATGCAACATTTATTCCAACTCCAGCATCACAGCAAGATGCAAGAGGCACTAAAAACAGATCCAGCACTGTTCAACGTCAACAATAGTCAAGGGAAGATCCGGTCTCTCCTTACTTCCCCCAACATAACAAGAAATAACGAAGCTTAGGAGAGATACACCTGGGGACTGAAGGAGTACATAGAAACCCTCTCTCAGTCAGAGCATTCACTTTATGAAGAACCGGTCAACGAAGCAGTTCAATCCTTGATAAACCATCTATGTAAGTTGTTATACCTATCGAAAGCACAATGAAAAGACATGTTCACCACTCTCAACCACGTTGTGTCGGGAAAACGCCTATCTTTTCCAGAAATACCTCATGAACCACCAGTCATATACAAGTAGTTGTACGATTGGGGATTGCTTGCCACAGTCAACCTCAAAGGCAATGAGTTTGGAAGAATATTGACCGTTGTTGGCACCGTCATCAACACCATCCCTCTCAAGACACTCCGAGCCGCTGAAATCACTTGACAAGAGGCTACCCATGCTCCTATATCAATCGGGGACCATGAAGGAAATTCCAATAATGCCTATGGACACATCACTCTGAAGATGAAGATGAGTTTTACCTGGACAGAAACTCAGTTTTATATAATCAAGGAAGACCCAGGATACGACATGATCCTTGGACGAGCATAGCTACACGCCGACAGGGTAATTGTTGACAAAACACCTCAATCGGTATACCTCTCTGATAAAGAAAATCCTAATCCAGAGCACTTGGTAGACGATCCATCCTTATGCTACTTGGAGGGATTTTAAACTCTGATGGAGTTAAAACAGGAGTCCGGATAAGACGTAGAATCGTATATCAAGAGGTTCCACACTTAGGCAAGTCTCACTCCATTGACATCTCTTCCATTGAGTTTCCCACGTGTTCTTCTAGCATGTGGATTCAATTTTGCTAACAAGAGCACCACTGCTATTGCGAGACGTTATGAATGGATAACTTCTCCTATACAATATTTTACCAAGTGGGTAAATTCAACTCCTCCACAAATCAAGCATCGTATTAGGACACTCTCTACTGAGATGATGTCCAAACATGGAAAAGAACATCTTTGATATTTTCTAGTAATACTGCAAGAATGTCCAATGTACTATAAAACCACCATGAGGAATTTCCAGCACGCACTCACGTATGGAATGCAAACAAATTGGTCAAAGAGCCAGCATATTCGTCAAAGAGCCAACAGACCAACTTACAAAGGTGAATGGATCAAATGCCACTTCATCAACACCAACACCTTTGTTCCTTGAGATGACGAGTATCCTGGTGACTACATACACCGATTCGGGACCAAGTCGATCAGAATATAACTGAACTACAATCAATAAATCTTCAGTATTCTCATGACAAGACTCTTGTAGATGCAACATCATTCATTCATGGATGTCACGAAGCCTCTCAACATATATCTTCCTATCAAATGAATGAAAACCTTTGGGCTACATTTGGGGGCTTGATCTTGTTGGGAAGATCAATTCAAATCCATTTCAATCAATGTGACCCACATAACAAGTTATTGAAGCCTGATGTGACATTATCAATGGAACCTCTCTACATCACAACCTCCACACGACTGAAAAACTTCCTCTCTTCACCAATCACATCCAGGGTGGAGATTGTACCGTTGCTGCTACTATCTGCGGCAAAAACATCCATTCCCCGATGAAGTTATTTCACATCAAAGTAATACCATGGAACGACTCCAGGGGACCACTGAATGAGGATCAAAGATAAGACTAACACCAGTCGTGGTCTTAGCATCAACAATGGTCTCTGAAGCAACACTAGTCGTGGTTTTAGCATTTACAATGATCTCTGGAGCAACTCCAGCCGCGGTTTCAGCATTGACAATGGTCTGAGGAGCAACATCCTCATGACCGGCTTCATCAATTGTCCATTCTCTACGGCCTCAACCTGGAAATGTTACTCGATGGATCAAATTGCTCCAAGTACAAAGGATTCGTATCAAGACGAGTAGACATGAAAATATATTAATATAAACTCTTCTCAAAGCTTCCACAACGGACGGGCACAAGTCAAAATCTTCTACAAGATGTTCTCATGACCTCTACAGATGAGATACGACACACTTTAGGTCATTGATTTAGAAAAACATTTCAATGGGTGAGGAGTAGGACAATGCTTCCTTAACAAAGATGTTTGTCTACGCATCTGCTACAACATACGAAAAGGGTGCATCAATCGGACATACGAGCGGAGAGATATTACTTTTACACTCCATGGAAGCTAAAAATTTGCATGGGATTACAAGTTGTAAATGTACATGCATGGTTGACTGACCAAGACAACTCCAAATCAAGTGGTTCTTTTTGCATATGATACCTTATTCTCTTAGCTTCAAAATTTAGGGTCGAATACCGAATTCCGGCATCATATGAAGTCTCTACAGCTTCCAGAGTGAAAAATATGTAAGCAGAAATTTTTAGACGGGATTCATAACCTTAACAGTCGATCGGCGTCCACCTAGGTCTTTCCACCAAGTCCTTCACCTAGAAATCTCTACCTAGGCACACCTAGATATTTTTATCAAGTCATTTACCTTGCTTGCCAGAAAGAGGAAAGAAGAAAGAGAAAGAACGAAAAAAAGGAGCTGATAATACTGGGGACTGACGGTCCGCTGACCATGACGATCTGCTTCATAATCCAAGATCACGTGACCGGTACTGGGACCGTCTATGCTAACCATCCATCACGAAGGACATGCTACAACTAGGACGCACCAACATGGTCTTTGCATCATTCACTCTTGAGAGCAACCTCAATCATGGTTCCATGACCAATAAAGTTTCAGAAGTGATGTTTCTACAACTCACAAAAATAAAGATGGTACTGCAAACACTAGATTCATGCATAAAAAAAGAGTTTCATAGAAAAAAATAAACCAATAACATCAAAGTCCTTCATCAAGCATTCAAGATACAAGCAAATGATCTAAAGACATAAAACAATGTTTCTGTATCAAGCCCGTCAGACGCAATCCTGCGCTGCCATGTACAAAGTTACGATATGGGAGAAATTGGTGATGAATTTAGATATGAGTTATATACCAAACTCTTAGTATGGATGTCTTCTACAATATATCAAAATTTCACATCAATCGGATAAACGAGCTGAGAGATATGATCGAAACGGTAAACTATCTAACAACTGAAAAGTTTCTGAATTCTTCCTGACTTTTTACCGTTTCGTCTTTTTACTGTTTCATATTTTTAAGGCCCTGAATGAACTTAAAACTCAAATCCCTTCAATTTGGGAGATATCTCATTTTCTGGGCATGTAAACGTTGGGGTAGATCATCCAAAACGGACTCTGTATGAAGATTTTACGACGATTTCAGTAAAGACTCTCAATCTGAATTTTCTAACGACAAATTATAACGAAATTCTTCATTCATTTGCATAAATTTTCATCCATTCCACCATTTAGGGACAATTTTATGCTATTATGAAGATAATACAAGATGAATACTCACTTGGGTGCTCCCCAATCCATTCATAGAGTTAGAATTGTTGTTAATGTGATTTGAGTCATTATCCTCTTCACCTGGCTCAGAATCATGTCGACTCCCATACTCCTCTTTTAAAGATACTTGAGGTCCATCATTACTTTGATTATTAGTAGTATTATCTTCCTTCAAACAGCAACAACAATGCACATTCGTATTCCATTCAAGATTATCATAAACTAGTCAGACGATGCTCTTTCAACCTTGCTAGTTCTACTTTACCGGTCATTGCTCCTTAGGCGATCACTCGACATCATTATCAGTTCAAGATGACTACGGAGCTTCTGGCATATCACACTAAACATGTAGCCACTCTGAAAATTTATAGATACATATATAATATTAGAGTCTCGCCCGGATGAACTTTTAATATTTTATATGAATATATATAATTAGTATCGAATCAGTGTCTACTCCTCTACCCAGATAGATTCGTAATGATTGGACATCTCCTAGATGTATTACACACTAGTATATAACAATATTGTCCCTTTATAATGATTTGACAGCTCCTAGATGTATTACACACTGGTATAGAGAACTATTGTCCTCATAATATCACCAGTACTTGTTACTATACTATCAGATATTTTATAAATCATACACATTAAATCTCAAGCTCTTAGATGTATTACACACTAGTATAGAACACTATTGTCCTTAGAATATCACTGGTACTTGTTGCTATACTACTAGATATTCTATGACTGTACAGAATATTCAGAACATACTCTTGTGTCATTCTTTTCCTTGGCCTTGTTCTTGAATAACAAAACTCCTAGATAGATCGTCTACTAGTATAGAGCAACTTGAACCTAGCTCCTAGATGGATTGTCCACTAGTATAGAGCAACTCGAACTTGTTCCAGGTACAATGACTTCATGGATGAATTCCTTGAAGACGCTCTATATACACATCTCAATATTAAGACTCATATTGAGTCATATTGATTCATTATTGTATTCACAATATCTATATAGACCTTCAATACTTGAAGTGTATTTATCAATAGTGTTATACTAAACTCATCCATGGTCACTCTCAGCTGAGTTGCATGGACCTACTATTGTTTTATATTTATTAAGTCTCCTATTGAGCAATATCGAACTTGTCTCAAGTCGCAGAACTTCCACGGCTGAATTCCTTGAACTTGTTCTGTATATATATCAATGCTTAGATTTTAATCATCTTCGCACGTGTTCGGCAACACCACTGCATCAACACTCATCTTTGTGTTCGGCGACACCACTACCTCAACACTCATCGTACGTGTTCGGCGGCACCACTGCCTCAACACTCATCTTCGTGTTCGACGATACAACTGACTCAACACTCATTCTAGTGTTCTGACGGCAGCATTGCCTCAACACTCTCTACAACCAACTATTGTCCCAAAGACCTTTTCGTTGTTGTTACGATATAAGAATGCTCCAAGTACCTAAGAGTACAATTATATTAAAAAGCAAAACTTGCTCAAATAAAATAATAATAAATAAATATTATTCCAACTGAACTTAGCCTGAAGTAGATTTGGTCCTTCTACTATGCTAGTCCTACCTGGTCATGCTTCATCAATCCGTTCTTCTCAGACGAAAGTCTTTGCGCCAATTCCACCTCACATGTCATTCAACTTTGGACGATTGTTCGACATCAGTGGAGTGTCATCAAATCAGAATTCCTGGTAATATCTAAAGACTAAGCTTATTGATTTATTTTGCTTATGCCAGTAAAAATCACCATCCAATGCTTACTGCGGAACATTATTGTACCTCACTAAGCAGGGGACTTATATAAATGATGAATTTTTAACAAAGGATAAAATAGTAAAATCGTTTCTACCCAGTAGTAGAATCAAAAAAATAATATAATTTTGTCTATGCTATTGAACCGACATCAAAAGCATAATATTCATACTTCATATTCCGCAAGAGAATTACAATATCGAACGCTCACTACAGACATCTCACATTGATCTTGTACTCTCTCTAAATATATACATATGATATTAGAGCCTCACCCGGCTGAGCTCTCACTATTCTACATACAACCTAGTACTGTGCAACTCAGTGCTTACTCATATACAATGATAAGGCAACTCCTAGATGAATTAATCACTAGTATAGAGCATCATTATTCTCAAAGTATCACTGGTGCTGATTATAATTCTTTCCCAAATGATCTCTAACTATCCAGAATAAGCATCCAGAATACCTCTTTATTCCTGAGTGGATGTTAATGCTCCTAGATAGATTGCCTACTAGTATAAAGCAACTTAATTCCTATTTATATTCCCTGATTGAATATTTAGAGTGACTTTACATCAATATTCAAACTCTAATTAAATAAATCATAACGCATAACAAGTTGCGCACGAATGCACTAAGTCGAAACATCACATCTTCGAGTAGGCACTAAGTCGCCGTCGCGCCAAATGCAAAGCTAAAGCTCCAATAATGATTGTTCGAGCTTAAACAATACACAATTTCAATATTGGTCGCATTAAAATCCCAATATTGGTTGAAATACAACGAAACCCTAATATTGGTTTCTGACAGATCGTTATATTACCTTGCAAAAACGTGAAAATGGGTGTGGAATGGGGAAAATGTTATAAACAACATATATTCCCCTACATGTCTACTACGACATACTAAAAGAGCATCCCATTCCGAGTAACGGTCTAGGAGATATGATTTAAACCCTAGACAAACTACAATCTGAAAACTGCCATAATTTCAGCTAAAAGTTCTTGGAAGGTTACTGTTTGCTCCGTTTGACGACCGAAACGAGCCCAAAACATAAATACTTTCAAGTATGGATGTATCGAGCGATTAATTAGGGGTGGTCATTAAAAATGGACATTGTATGAAGAATCTACAACGTTTTTACTAAAGGACATCATGTCTGAAATTCTCATAAAAGCTAACACCCATGGGTATAAATAACAATAATGTTCTTCAAAGCATAATTTCGAAGAGCATAGCTTCGAAGAGCATAGATTTAAAGACCAAATAAGAGAAAAAAAAAACAAAATAATAAGAAAAATAGGAAAATTGTGGGACCGACGCCAACCGGCCGGCCGACCAGTCTCTTTTGGCCGGTCCCCACTCCCGTATTTTTTCCAATACTTTATTATTCTATTTTATTTTAGGGTTTCCTCTTTCCATTGAAACTCTTATGCAATTTTTACCAAAGCCTAAACTCTCTTGCTTCAAAGACCGTAGCTCTGCAGAGCTATACAGAGACGACATGGTACGCGAAGCATAGTCGTACTGACTACCAAATTCGTGTTTAATCCATAATTGGACCTACCTTTGACCGGTACCACCACCTTGGTCGGTCCTCCTTATTTGGGATTCTCCCTCTTCTCTAGTTGGTCTCTCCACTAGTCACTCACCTACTATTGGTCTGTCTGCCAGTGGTTCATATGGCATTGGTTCATCTGCCATATTAAGGTTTAATTTAATTGGTCTCGCTACCAATATTTAAAATAATCTCAATTTTTTCTTACTCTGACGAAACTAAATATTTGATAATTGCTAGCACTTACTCGACTTGGTGTTCGCGCGACCTAAGGCTCGAACGACAAGCATCATTCAAATATTATTGCTCTTCAGTTGTCATGATGATACAATACAATTACCGATGTAACATCAATTAGACTCTCTACGTCTATGATCCATCAAGCATCACTGCTTGTTTCAGCATACAACTTATGCTTCATCTATCAATGAATCAACATGCTAGACTCGTCAATATGCTAAGATTAGCAGTATATCTAGGTCAACGACTGATCAATTAATATACGTCTACAAGGTAGACTCAACCATGCTCGAGACATCAATTATGTCACATGGGGGGATATTCACTAGGGTCTTGGTCTGGAGGCCTACAACACTTGCAGTGTAACAATACACCCACGACGAGAAAGTATAAAAGTCGTGTCGATAGTTGAAGAAGTGAAGGAATAGTGGCAACTGCCAAGTCCCACTCACATGACGGAGTCGTTTTCACCATGATTTCCAATTCTCTACAATTGTCACCACTTACGAGATCAATGTGTTAACTTCTTCTGCTATAAATAGGTTCTTCAACCTATCGACAAAGGGGGGACAAGAGTTTTTATCTCATAAGAACTCAAAGGATCACCGAGCTATCATTCGTATTTACAGCAGTTCAAACGCATAAAACCATTGACATTCACTAAAGCTTCCGAGGAGATCCTTAATCACCGTTGAAGAAGTAAATAAGATAGCAAACAATGGTCCAACGGTCTTATTGGAAATATTGTTTCCTATGAAGAGCTGGAAATAAAGGTGGTGCAAAAAGATATATATATATATATATATATAATTTGGAGGAAATAAAAGAAGTTGGAAAAATCAAGGTGATGGATAGTAGTCTTTTTGCGCTCAATTTCAAAAATAATGTTGATCCAACTGCAGAGAAATGTGAGGACATTGGCTTCAAATTGAGCATTGTGGCTTTAATTGATGAATAATTTGAGATATTCTAGAAGCATACACAATAATTTGATACATCTCGCTGAATGCTGACACGAATGTGCCACATGAATCTAGTGGTAGGTTTTCAGATTGCAACAATGGGCTTGTGGTTTATGAATCTCCTGACCCGGATCCAAGAAAAGATAAAAGATATAGAAGTGAAGAAAGTGATGTTGTTTCTCATGTTTCGACAGATCTTTCCCCAAATAAATCTCAAAACCCTAACACTAGCCAGAAAACTCTTTCCCTTAAATAAAAAACCATAAACAAAAATTCTGAATCCCATGGTAAAGGCAAACTTCGTCTCAAAGCAAATCCCAACACAACTCTTGTACTTGATAGTCAAATGGTGGAATTGAACGGAGAAGGTTTAAACAGCAAGTCAATCGTGAACTGTAGATTGACTACTGAGACACAATCAAATGCTACAAATCAGGGAAAACTACATGGGATCAAGGTAACGAAACATTGTCCTCCTATCAGTGATCTATTTTTCGCAGATGACTATTTGATCTTTTTGAAGGCTCAAACTAGTGAAGCAAATCATTTCCTTGATATCATTAGAAACTTCAGCAAACTATCAGGCCAGTCTATTAATTTTTCTAAATATGGAATTGCTTTTAGTCTGAAAACAAACAATAGGCTTAAGAATGACATTTTTAGCATTATAGGAATAAATAAAATGGGACTTCAAGATAAGTATCTTGGAGTTCCTCTGCTTCTTCAAAGGAATAAGTTGGAATCATTTGAAACTATACTAGGTAAATTAAGAGACATATTAGGTAAATGGAAAACCAAACATGTTAACTCAGCTAGTAAGACCGTCCTTACTCGGTCAGTTTTTCGATCCATTGTGTCACACCATATGTCTGTCTTCTCCATGACAAATAAGATGAATTCTATCCAAATGATATTTTGGTGGAATAAATACATGTAATCTTAAGGTTTTTACTTGAAAAAATAGTCACACATATCTTTTTCTAGGAAGTATGGGGGTCTAATTAAACATTAAGAGGTCTGAGTTTTTCAACAAGGCTCTTCTTACTAGGATTTCCTAGAGGTTGTTAGATCAGCCTAATGCTCTATGGGCTATTATCCTGAAACACAAATATTTTGCTAGTTTAGACCCCCTCTTATGTATTTTACCCAAACAGGGGTCTTGGGGTATGAAAGGGTATTAGAGAGGGAATTGAGACTATCAAAAACCATTACTGCTGAGAAATAGGTGATGGGACCAAGGTTTCTATATGGAAACATATATCGATTCCTCAAATGAATACTCCTCCTAATGCTAGAATATTCTCTAGTGACATGCAAACTGTCGACCAACTGATAGACAAAGAAAACATATAGGAAAAACTTATTTGATGATAAGACTGTTAAACATATAATTCAAATTAGGATTCCAATTAAAGGAGATGATAATATAAGATGGAATATAAGTCATGATGGTTTGTTTACAATGAAATCATCTTATAATATGATTCTGAATGATAATATTGATCTTAATAATGTGCCTAATTGTCATTTTCCTTGGAGTAGTTTTTGGAAAATTAAACCCCCTCCAAATATATTGATATTGTTATGGAAGTGTATTCACGGGTGTTTGCCAATTAAAGAGAAATTTGCTAGATTTTTGCCGAATGCTGACCAGGTTTGTCTTTTCTGTTATACAAAAATTGAATCTATACAACATGTTTTCTTTGAATGCGACCTTGCTTAAAACATGTGGTTGCTGATTGATCCCAACATTGTAAGCAAAATCCAGAACCTAGGCATCAATGGTTAATTTAATGATTGGTTAATTAACTCAGTTGGGTCTGTTATCCAAAGGCATAAACTTATTCACTATATAAGTATCTCACTTTGGCATCTTTGAAAATGCAGGTGCGAGCTTATCTTTGAAGGAATGAGTACCAGTGCTCCTATCCTTGTCAATAAGATCAATATATTTATTTTTGATTAGGAGAAATTCTTAGAGAAAGAAATAAGTAATGGACAAAGAATGTCATCTTTTATGGAAAGAAATGTGGGATGGAGCAAACCTATAGCTCATTCTGAGAAAGTTAATTTTGATGCTAGTTATCATGATTTAAGTAAATCTGCAGGTGTGGGACTAATAACTCGTTCTTATACATGTGTATGCAAAGGGACATGATGCATCCCAGTTGCAGTAACATATGAAGAGCAATTTGAGGTAGTAGGTGCGTTGCAGGCAATTATGTGGGCGAAACAAAAGAGTATTAATCATCTGCACTTAGAAGGAGACAATATGAATATAGTAGATACAATAAATGGAAAGGATGCAATCGTGAAATGGACAACCAACGCCTTCATTTTGGATTACGTCAATTTACTTAAAAATTTTAAGAACTGGAAATGCACATTCATTGCAAGGGAAGCAAATAATGTAACTGACTTTTTAGCTAAAGAAGCTTCTAACTATACTTCTACTGTATTCAAATTTGATAATTTTCCATATTGGTTGCGAACCTCAATTGAGGAAGACTATGTAAGCTAGGATTTTAGATTAATGAATTATCTTTCTTAGTAAAAAAAGAAAAAAAAAACATTATAAAAAAACTTTAGCTTGTAATCGGTTTTGATTTGGTCTTATGATAAGTCGTAATTCGTATGTTTTTAGTGTCAAATTCATACTAATATTTGCTATAATCATTGCATATTACTTGTTATTACATTTGTTTTCTATCTTATGTCTTATATCAGACAAATCATCCTAACAAGAGTGAAAATGGCTACAAAAGAGCTAAGAAGCGAAGTACTCCACTTATTCAAGCATCCCAAGGTCAAAGAAGAAGAAAAGAGTTCATTGCGACATAAAATGAATAAGGAAATTGAGTTCTACAAGTGAAGACGGGCTAAATACCAAGTTCAACTCATCCAAAATCAGGATTTCTTAATACCATCTTGAAGAGAATTGAAATACGAAGAGAATGCAAAAAGAATGAGGTCGACATCGGACAAAGAAGTTACGAGCAAAACAAAATAATATTGAAAACTTTGTTCACAGGCCGTAGAGGTTTGTAAACCATACCCATCTGAATTCGTGAACTAAAAGGGTTTTTAAACCATACACTTTTGAATCTGTATTAAAAGGGTTTGCTGGTGAGTCTGAATTAGATAATAGAATCAGGGCTATCTTTGTCCGAGCTTTGCTGGTACTTGATGGCGGCAGAGAAGAATGGTGATGCTGGTGTTACTCGTGATTGATGGGTTTGAATGGTGGAGGTTGGTTACAACATTGATGGTAATGAACTCGATTTTGGATCATTGGCAGAGAGAGCTAGATTAGAGTTCTAATCGATTAAAGAAGATGAGGCAGTGAAACTTTGTTATAATTCACGACAGTTAATGGTGGTTGGATGGCAAGAAAACAAGGATGGGCAGCAATGGCAGTAAACGGTGATGGTTATGGCTTGCTGCCATATAGATAATTAAGGAGAAAGCTCGAGTCTGTTTGTTGGTTTTGCTCAAGTGGGTTTGAAACTGTGATGATCATGAAAGTTTGAATGACAGTTGGTTATTGGAGAAGAATTTGGTGATTGGTGGTTGTTGGTCGATGATAATGGTGAACGAGTATGAGTTTGTGATGGACTATGGTGCTTGCTTCCATTGATCGTCAGATATGGCAGTTGGAGGTTGGTGATTCGAAAAAGATATCTGATGGAAGTGAGCTCGTCCTGTGATGTGTTCGAAAGAATTGATGCAACTTGATTTCTAGTGTTAATGGGTTTGATGTGGTCGGATATGGAAGTTAAGAAGTTGATGGTGTTGTGGCTGTGATGAGATGCCACTGATGAGTTTATTGTCGAATTTTAATGGTGATGATGAATGATAGATACAGATGGAGATGATCTCGAGTTGTGGTTTAATTGGAGGTGATCGATTGGCAGTTGATGATCATGATGCAGATGTGGTTAGACGACAGAGATGGTTTAGTTGGATGTTGCTACCATTGATGGTAGTACGATTGGAGGCTGTGAGATAGTAATAAGTTGATGGGTTCGAGTGATGGTTAGAGAGAGGTTGTAGCTTGCAATTGCAGCAATGATCAAGATGTGATGGTGAGTTGAAAAGCTGAGAACAAATCCGTGGAGAGTCATAATTACTGAAAAGTATGGACTCGCGAAAAATAAATGGGATATAAAGAATATTAGATCCTCATATGGTATTTCAGTATGAAAGGGTGTTAATAAGAGGATCCAAAAGTTCAAGGAGTGTATTAGATTTTACATTGGCAAGGGAGATATGACTCTATTCTGGACAGATCAGTGAATCGGTGAAAACACGTTTGATAAAGAGTTCCCTAACCTGTTCAGAGTGTCAAGGAAAAAAATCACAATATTGACAAGTTTTACTCAATGATTGATGGCCACATTAATTGGAACTTAGATTTCAAAAGAAGACTCACTGATAGGGAGATCTGAGATGCGGTAAGGCCAACCACACTCTTGGAATCAATTAATATCAACAACAGAGAGGATACAAGGGTATGGAAACATATGAAAGATGGTATTTTCATGATTCAATCTTGCTACAAAGCGTTGTCTAATAAAAAAAATATTGTATTTCCTCATAGGGATGTATGGAATAGTAAGGTACCATCCAAAGTGACTTTTTTCACTTGGTTGGTACACCACAATTCTATACTTACCCATGATATACTGAAAAAGAGAGGTCGATGCTTGGTAAATAGGTGCAATAGGTGCAAGATGGGTGAAGAATCAATTAATCATCTATTCATACATTGTTCCGAGGCAACAAAGGTGTGGAGCCATTTCTATAAAGCTTTTGGACTTTGCTGGGTTCAAGGAAGAGATGTTAATATGGTGTTTCTTGAAGCAAAAACTAGGATCTTCTCGAGCAAAGGAAATCTTATTTGGAACTTACTTCCATTTGCAATCTGTTGGATAATCTGGAAAGAGAGGAACGAAAGAACCTTTAATGAAAAGGAAATACTCATACCCATCCTCATATTGGAAATCAAAGCTGACATCTTATATTGGGCTCAACCATCAAGAGTGTTGGATGAAGTGCATTTCGAAGACCTTATACTCAGATGAGAGGAATTTGTGAGGGAGTGAAGTACCTTGTATTTTTTTTTGGACTACACTGTGACTTGCTTATATAGGTCAAGGTGAAGGTTTTTCTTTTCTGTGTATTTTTTATTCTTTTATCAATATATATATATATATATATATCTTTTTGCTGATAAAAAAAAGAGGAGATGGAGATGGTTCCATGTGAATACGGGATAGGCTGTTACAAGTTAAGCGTGAGCCCATTAGCTATTTTTGCTACTCCTTTGCACGGTTAAGGCTTGGCTAAGACATTTTTTTGGCATATAATGATGTTTTGGAAACCAATTTCGACCGAAATTCAAGCACGGGCACTTCTACAACTTGGGAAACCTATTTAAGAGACTTTTCTAGTTATTTGGAAAAAAAATATATTCTTTTATCAAGCTTTTTGGAGAGAAGAACACAAGAGAAGGAAGCTTGGGTTTTGGAGCGTTCTTATCACCGTAACTATTTCTTTTCCACTTTATCATATGTATACAATGGATTTTACTACATCATGAGTAACTAAATTTCTTATTGATTGGGGATGAATTCTAAGTAACTAAATTTAACATATAAATCTATTTTTTCTAATATACATGATTATGGTTTGGTTTTACTATAATTAATGATTATGATTTATTGATAAATTGTTTAGGTGGCCAGCTAAATTAATTTGTTAGTAAATCTAATGCTAGTAAAGAGTTAGGATATCCGTAATTGTTGAATAACTCTTACACAAGTAGAAATTATGAGATCTTTCAGAGGGATTCTGTTAAGCAATCGCAAGTAAAATCAACATTAGAAAGTGGACCGAGTGTACTGAGTTTAACTACTAAGACTAAACCTAAATTCACGAAACCTAAAGCATTCAATTGAATTACACCTTGAGAGCGTACTTCAGGTGGTTCAGCCGGATAGACTCTGGTGACTAAGTGTACCGTTACCCAGTGATATAAGAAATTTTAGGGATAGCTAAGCGTAATTGTTATCCTACGGTTGTAAATAATCTGTGATTAATAGAGAATTGATGAATATACTAATTTGATGATTGTTTAGTAACGAATAAGGATTCTTCGATCATATTTCTCTCAATTGCTTGCATAAATCGTTTTGTTAATTATTAATCTAAAACAAACCTCCTTTGTGACATTCGAAAACTAAAGCACCTTGCTCTTCGTGGGAACGAATCTTATTTACTATTATATTATTTATTAGTGAGGTAGAAGATAGGTAATATAATTTGTGCACTTACGACACACATCATCTCACCAAATTAGTGTTGAAACCGTAAGATAAACTCAATATAATTGTGTCAATATATATATTCCATTATTTTCTTATAATTTGTAGGCGTTTTCATATATCTAAAGACTTAAAGGCCTAGACAAATAAAGCTCCCACGTCGAAAGGTGAGGAAACTCTTACTTTTTATTGGCCGAAATAAGACTTTTGTGGCTTTTGTGAAATGAGAGTTTTGGTAAGGGCATTTGGCATAATTTGATTAGTGGAAATATTTAGAGGTTAAACAAACCCACTTTCCTACAAGCTATTTTGTTTTAAAATTATTACACTTCATTTACACCTAATATTTAATTGTACCGGGTCAACATCATCTACAATAGATGGACAACACCGCAAATCGAGGATCTACGTTTAATCATCTTTAATAAACAACTACCGTCAAATTTATATTCTTAAATAAGATAAAAAACTAAATATGCTTATTCATTGTGATTTCTAACTAACCAAACTTTGTAAAAGAGGTGAATCCAACACATACGGGTATGAGTAACTATCAATTTCATCATCGTATTTGTTTCATTTTAAATATACCTTTTATTTTATAAAATAGGTGAATCCAACAAATACGGGTATATGTAACTATCAATTTCATCATCGTTATTTGTTTCATTTTAAATATACTTTTATTTGTACGGGATAAAATTAATCTTAAAACATTCTTTCGGAACGTAGACTCAATCTCTTACCAAAGAACTATATTATGTGAGATTAGCTCTGGAAAATTTTGGAATTCCTTATAATAAAATCATAAGAGCTTGGTTAGAGGGTATTACAAAAAGATACGAGCAATTTTCAAGCGTAACAGATTCAAAAAGATGCGAGCAAATATTTCCGCTGCGTAGCACGGACACAAATCTAGTAACAATTTAAAATTCCAATAATGGGGAAGGATCAGTTCCCACGGTAATTCTCATATTATCTCACAACTTTTATCACTATTTTTTTTTATAGAATCCAAACGACAATGTACCGGAAGCTAATGTTATGGTAATATGTTCCTCTTATAAAACTCTGTTCATACCAAATTGAGCACAATTCGAGATATATAACACCGCCGTCTATCATTTTGAAAGTTAGCCTTTGAAAATAATGGTTGAAATTAAAATCGGTAGATAATGAGGTTTAACATCTCGAAATACACTAAATTTTGATATAAATATAAATATTTGTACAAAGAATATACCAATAAAAGAGCTTCAAATGTATTGTTGTTTAGATTCTATAAAAAAATAGTGCCTAAATTATCAAATAGTATGACAATTACCATGTGAATGGATCTACTGGATGAAAATCTTGAACAATTTGTATTATTTAGTGATCTGTTGTCCTTGGTAAATGGAAAATCTAAATAACTGACTTTGTCCAATTTTATAATTTTAGTCACCCACATCAGAAATAGATAACGGTCTAAATTCCATTGTCTCTTTGTAATAGTTAGGTTGTCCTTCCATGATATAATATGTATCTCAAAATTTAACTTTCAACATTAAAATACGTCAACTTGAATCAAGTCCTTACCATTATGATAATTTAACCTGTGTACCTAATGATTGGGTGTAAATAGACGAAGCGTTAGATTTTAACTCATAATATCAAATATCATGGTCGAGGACTGGGCACAAATAGATGAACCGTTAACTCATAAAATAATATACGATGGTTGTAATTTATACGCTTAATGATTGAACGTAAAAAATAAAATTTATATGTATCTAATTATTGGGCTTAACAAACTTGATTCAAGTTCACGTTTAACTATTTTTTCATATGCAATAAGGCAGCATGAAATGATGTACAAACTGACCATTTCTTTTATTCACTGGTGCCTCAAAATTTCCGGTGGTGCATCTAAAATGTCACACTTATTTATCATGGCATTATCTTGAAAAGAATCCTATTGGCCCATTCACCAATGAAGAATCATTTGTATTACTGCATTTACATGACGGTATCTGGTTTTCACAAAGGAGGCGCAAAGAATAGAAACTGTGTTAAGCTTTTTCTTTTTTGATGAGGTAGATTTTTTTTGGAACTTCTGAGACGAATTAGAATCAATGCATTTTTGGAGTAGTTTACTTGTTACCTATGTTTTAAAAAGTCTTTAAATCTAAATCAGCTAAGCCTTAATTAAGCAGAGTGTATTTTTTTATATTAAAAAAATGCTTATATCTTTACTCTTTTCAAAAAGAAACTGTATATTAATAGTGGACCATTTTGGTGGAACAAGCACTGAATGGGATCGAGGTTTTTAATATGAAAGCCAAAGTTCTGTATACTATATGCCATGAGAATGTGTCACCCTAACCACAAATTCGCAAGGGTCAAGTAACTAAAGTCAATATGAAAGGTCATATTATTATTCAACGGTGTAGATCATTTAGTATTACTTTCAAATTTCAAATTATAGTAAATTAGGTATGTACGACTTCAACCTTAAGATAACAGTGATTCTCACTAAAATCTTACTTGAACAACAAAGTTAGACGAGGCGGCTAGGTTGTACGGACACGCTTGGAAAGATGTTATAATCGTATCGGATATACAAACAGATATAACACGCGTCTGATATTTTCTGATATGTGATGGATACGTTATATCATGTGTCTCATAAAAATTAACATTGGATATTTTGTTGACACCGATTTGACACTTTCAGACACACCATAAATAGTTCATATTAGTTTGGAAAATTAAAATAAACTAAATGTGATCCTAATTTATTCTCTTTTTAGTAAAATCCGAATATTATTCTCGAAAGACTTAATCAATATTTTATATTATTAATTTTATTTAATTAATATTCAAGATTTTAAAAATAAAAACAATTATTTTGTTGGGTAGCGTTGTAAAACTTAATTTTAATGGTGTGTACAATACATATATAACGTGTCACCGTAACCCACTTTTTAGAGATTTAACGTGTCCCCGTAACTATGTCGTGTCGTAACTGTATCCCGTGTCCGTGTCTGTGCAACGTAGGACAAGGTAATAGTGATGCCTAAAGTCTAATTTTCAGATTACGTTTAAGGAGTTGTTTGAACGTAATATGGAATCAACCAACGAAGGTTAAAAGAGACAAAGTACGGCACTATATGCCACCTCATAAAGAACCCTTTACCCTTACACCTCGGGGCCAACTAAAATTCATGTGGCACCAAATGGTTTGGCGTTCTAAAAATTATTTTAGCACAACAAATCTAAACCATTAGATATAATTTTAAAATCAAGATCTCAATTATTTACGTTTAATTATTGGACTCTTCTTTTCTTAATCATCCAATGTTGTTATAAATATTTAAATCTAACGGTTACAATCTTTTACATCAAACCATTTGACGTTTGTACGATTCAATATTGTATCACGATCAGAGTAAGACCTTACTTTTGTTTCTTTGGGGTAAGCAAAAGACGTTGTTGTGCTTCTTGACTACACATCTGTGGGCCCACGTGGTTGCATGCGTTAGTGGTTTTGAGGCCTTTGAGTGGGTCCCAATGCGTCAGGGTTAGGGTTGGGGTTGGGGTTGGGGTGAGAGTTGTAAAAACGTGAATATGAACTAGGAATTGTCCCGCAAGATACTCTGCGTGGGTCCATAAGATATTGTCTACCCGACCGAGATAAAAGAAAAAAAAAAAAAAATGTAATTACGTACGAGGAGTTGAGTCCCGGTTTTCAATTCTTCCATGTTCTTTTTGGTTCCTGGTATTTCTTAATTCTACAAATATCAGCGGTGCTGGTGGTAACACAACCCAAAACAAAAAAACCTCTGAAAATCTGTACGAGTTCTTTTTTTCTTCAGCTCTTTCTGAATCCAATATTTAGGATCCAGAATTTTCAGAAAGATATCACTCGTGAAAATCTAAATCATCGAAAATGCATGCAACACACTTACTTCTCGAAGAACCTATTAGGATGGCTTCAATCCTTGAACCATCTAAAACTGTAAGTTCTAATCACCGTTGTATTTGAGATCCTTCGTTTTTCACTCTAATTATCAGATGTATTTCCTGTCTACATCCGTGGTGCTTCTGGTAGTGTAGAATGTTTGATTAGGTTTTGCTGTTTTTTTTTCCTTTTTTAAAGATTTGTAATGGTATGAATTTTGTTTCTGTAGAATTTTTACTCTGCAATGACGAGGATCGTTGGAACATTAGGTTCGAAATCGAGATCTGTTGAAGTTCTCTCTGGTTGTCTCAAAGCTGGAATGTCTGGTACGTTTGATTTGTTTTTAAGATCAAGTTTTGAGTTTCGATTAACGAAAGTTATAGGTATAATGTTGGTTGGATTACCAAAGCATGTGATTTTAATGGTGTTTTGTGTTTGGATTGTTGTAGTTGCTCGGTTCGATTTCTCTTTAGGAGATGCTGAATACCATCAAGAGACTTTAGAGAATTTGAAAATTGCTGTCAAGGCTACTAAGAAACTATGCGCCGTAAGTTATTAGTTTATACTTCTGTTATTTACTCGTTAAAACACTGGTTTATAATGAATTTTTTGTTGAGCGATTTATTGGATTCTCTTTCCAGGTAATGTTAGATACCGTTGGTGCAGAGTTACAAGTTATTAATAAGAGTGAGAGTTCAATTTCGCTCAAAGCTGATGGACTTGTTGTTTTGACTCCAAATCAAGATCAAGAAGCCAATTCAGAGATACTACCAATCAGTTTTGATGGACTAGCAAAGGTAGATCTTTTTAGAACTCAATAGAATGATTAGTTGCCATTTCCATTTTTTTTTTTGTTTTTGGGTCGCAACTATTTTCTGCGTTTACAAAGTATTTTGACAAAAAACATGGATTTTATGCAGGCTGTGAAAAAAGGAGACACAATCTTTATGGGTCAATACCTGTTTACCGGAAGTGAAACTACTTCTGTTTGGCTTGAGGTTAGACATTGGTTGGTTAATGATTCTTGTTGAGAAGATAATTTTTTGGGTTTTCAATTCTGAGGTGCTAATTATAACTTGGAAAAATGGCCTACCTGGTAACATTGGTATTTTAAACTGGACTATAAATTAAATGTTAGCTTCCTCCATTCTATCTTACCTTTTAAATTGTAAGGTCAGTCGGTCCCTTGTGTAAAAACTATCAAGTTGAGTGGTTTCCCTTGCGTACAAACTATCAAGTCGAGTGTAAGTTTAAGCCAAGGCACCAATTTTTTTTTATACTTTTCATGTTTGACCTAAAATTGTTTCTATCATTTTCTTATCAATTGTAATACTTTTTGGCAGGTATCTGAGGTGAAGGGGGCTGATGTTGTCTGTGTCGTAAAGAACTCTGCTACCTTATCTGGGGCATTGTTCACCTTGCATGTCTCTCAGGTTCACATTGATTTGCCAACCTTGACTGAGAAAGATAAAGAAGTAAGTGTTGTTCTATCTGCAATTATTTTGTCTTCATGTAGATAGCAAAGCAAAGGATGTAGAGAGGTTCCGCTATCTGAAAAATCCTTGTTAAACAGTAGTGGCACTTGATAATGGTTAAACTTAATTCATCAGATATATCACATGGGACGTTATTAGTCTAGTAAATGCCTATACTTTTCCCGTAGGCATACTGTGCCACTTTTAGGGGAATGCTTCTGCGTCCTTTAGATAATCTTTTACGATAATTCTTCATTTATAACTATTTCAGGTCATACGCACATGGGGTGTCAAAAACAGTATTGACTTTCTCTCACTATCATATACTCGACATGCTGAAGATGTCCGCGAAGTAAGTAACTCCTATACTTTATTCTATTTTTCATGGCATACCAAGCAAGGCCTTAAGCTGCAGTATGGAGGTCATTCTCTGTCTTACTCTTTTTGTTAACCAGCCACGTAAACACTAGAGTTGTTTAGTTAATCATGTCTGTCATGCACCAGAGCTTTATGGAAGAATGACACCACGTTTGCTTCATTATGCAGGCTCGCCAGTTTCTTTCTACCTTAGGTGACATCGGTCAAACTCAGATTTTCGCAAAGATCGAAAACATTGAGGTGAGTCGAGTTAATATTTTAATATTTTTTTGCTTGCATTATTTTATTTATATGTATCATGTTCCATTGTTAAGTTCCTTCGCTACAAAATTCTATTACACCGATATGAACTTACTGTGTTTTTTGATGGTATTCTTTTCAGGGGTTAACTCATTTCGATGAAATCCTCCAAGAAGCTGATGGCATTATCCTTTCTCGTGGAAACCTTGGAATTGATCTCCCACCAGAGAAAGTATGGTCTTAACCTGAATATGAAAGAAACATTGCTACTAATCAGCTCTCGTGGATTCCCTTTGTAGTTGTTGTTGGACGGTAACTTATTGATGTTAACCGTTCTCTCATTTTGTAGGTGTTCTTATTTCAAAAGGCTGCTGTCTACAAGTGTAACATGGCTGGTAAACCTGCTGTGGTTACCCGTGTTGTGGACAGTATGACAGACAATCTTAGACCAACTCGTGCAGAGGCAACTGATGTGGCTAATGCAGTATTAGATGGTGCGTATGCATGTCTTGACCGAGTGAATTTTGATGTTTTGCATTTTTTAAATTTATTTGTGATACCATTTATTCTCAGTTGATCTATGGTCTGAATTCAATAGCTCTTTAGAGAACATCTTCAAATTATGAGTTGCTTTCTGGCATTTTTTTTTTTGACATGAGGACCTTACTGATGAAGAATTCTCCTTTAGAACTCTTTTCTTCGATTTGTAGTATGTTTTTTTTTTTATTTGTTTTTTTTTTTTTACTGAGCAGGCACTGATGCTATCCTTCTTGGTGCGGAGACTCTCCGAGGATTTTACCCCGTTGAGACCATTTCTATCGTTGGAAAAATTTGTGCCGAAGTAAATATCTTCTTTATCTGTCTGTTGAACTTGAAAGCTTGCATTGACTTGCCTACTGTTTTTGCTGGATCTTGTTTAGCCCTTGCTCAAGTTTCTCCAGTACGATCATTTGTTCTTGCAACATGTTTGACTGTTTTTACATTTTAAACAGTCAACAATATTGAACTGTCCACTGCTGTAGAGTTTGAACCTTTCTCTTTGTACTGATGTGAATTGTTTACATCTCCGGCCACTTATTATACGGGGTTACTGCACTTGAGTCTCTGACCTAAATACTTCAAATTTACAGGCTGAAAAAGTTTTCAACCAGGACTTATACTTCAAGAAGACTGTGAAATATGTTGGAGAACCAATGAGCCACTTGGAGTCTATTGCTTCCTCAGCGGTATGTTGGGCGATATCTCCTTTCCCTTAAAACATTTACGGGATCAATATTTATTTATTTTTACTTGGAAAGTTGCTTGTGGCAGGGTTTTGTATTTGACCAAAAATTATGACCTTTTTCAGGTGCGTGCAGCAATTAAGGTGAAGGCATCTGTTATTATCTGCTTCACTTCATCCGGAAGGGCTGCTAGGTGCTGCATTGCTTCTCTTTAGCTGCATATGTTTATTCATGTCATGTGGTGCTTCATGCCTTTTTATTTTTTAATGTTAGATTCTTCATTCCTAAGGCCCAAGCTTTTTGTGCGAGTGCAGATTGATTGCTAAATACAGACCAACGATGCCCGTGCTATCAGTTGTTATCCCTCGACTCAAAACTAATCAACTTCGTTGGAGTTTCACTGGTGCCTTTGAGGTAGGACCCACAGTAATCATTCGTATTTAGTGTAGTTTCTAATAATTTTCTTATACCCAGTCTAGTATAATTTCTTGATGAAGCTAGTAATCCTTTTCTTTTGCTGGTGAATGGACAGGCACGGCAATCGCTTATTGTAAGAGGTCTTTTCCCCATGCTTGCTGATCCTCGTCACCCAGTAAGTTCCTTCTTTTTTCTTCATTTTCTATTCTTGTGATCCAATTGCAACTTCAGTAAAGGGTCCTTAGCCTTCATTTGCAATCAGATGTAATGCCATTTTTTTTGTTAGCATTCATTTGAAGCTGTTGGTTTGTTGTTCAGTAATCCATCTTCTGATGATTTAATTCTGGTATTGGTAGGCTGAGTCAACAAATTCCACAAACGAGTCAGTTTTAAAGGTTGCTCTTGATCATGGGAAGGCTTCCAGTGTTATCAAGTCACATGATCGGGTTGTTGTTTGCCAGAAAGTTGGTGATTCCTCCGTGGTCAAGATCATTGAGCTTGAAGATTAAAACTTATAAATTTTAGTTTTCATCCTTCGTCAATGGAGGTTTTAATTTTCCATTCTTTTATGGACCTGCTTTTTAACTGTATAAGGGTTTCATAGATCCTTCTCCAGGTTATGGTGGGTTTGGCGGTGGTTTTATAGTAAGTCAAGGAAAGTAGTTGATGTATTAAAAAAGATATAACGAGTGTATCCTGGAGGACACTATCTTCAGATGCTTATATTGTTGATCACAATGTTTTCAGTTTTGTTGATGGGAGTTTGATTTCCACCTTTTGCCCTTCCATTTTGAGTTTATTTACCAGTTCTGCGGTGTTAAAATGATTTGATATTTTCTTATTGAATAGAACGTTTTGGAGGTCCCTGGCTCTGGTACATGTTTGTTGTTATAGTATTGAAAGTTGGACAGTGTCTATCGCTCCGATGTCATATCATTGTGTGAACTGGAATGTGGCTATGAACTTCGCTCAGATGTAGTGTTGTATATCTAGGATTTAGGATGCAGTGTGTTGAAAGTTTATTGTTTGTACTCCTCCAGTGTTGTATGCGAAATTGAAGGGGAAGTGGAATTAGCAATGACTTGTTATGGCTTGGTTGGAGTATGGGACTAACGGTAGGCGGCATTCGACCAAACATACTCCTAAAACTAACCCAAGTGAAACTAAAAGCGACCAAACACATTCTTAAAACTAACCCAAGTGAAACTAAAAGTGATAGCAGCTGCATACATTTCAGTATTACGAAATCTTCTTCTTCCCCAACATTTTCGTGACAAATTCCCAGAAGTTTCTTTTTCTTCAATGTTTTCTAATTAGAAATTATAACGATTTTACAAATAAATAACAAAATGCTTCATGGACAATGAGAAACTAAGGCAACGCCCCAGGTCGTATAGAACACGCCAGCTGAGACACCAAGTCACCGAGTGAAAGCATTAGACCGTTGTTGGTTATGAAAAGCCAGCTTCCACAGTCTTAGCTCTTCAACTATATCCAGAAGCGTTTTCCTAAACAAGAAAAAAAAAAAGAAAAATCTATCTTCCTTTGCTGGGCCCACCTCCGCCACCACCACCACTTTGATAGATTGAACCAGCACCATACACTTGTCCTTGATGACCCATCATCATCAACATATTATTACCACCTGGTTGAATCCCGCCACCATAAACTCCACCACTTCCATCAAAACCACCCAGAGAATTCCCACTAGCATTACCACCACCACCACCTGATCCCCCATCTCTATCGGGTCTACTACCCGTGGTAGAAGAAGTTTTCTCACCTTCCATTTCACGAAATTTCTGAAGATATATTTTGAGTGGTTCAACATATTCTTCAAACCCAAGAGTAGTCATAGCCCACAAAAGATCATCACCATTTATGGTTTTTCTTTTCTCTCTTTGACATTTATCAGATGCTTCACCTGTAATGAAACTAATAAATTCTGATACACATTCTTGTACTGTTTCTTTAGCATCTTTTGATATTTTTGCATTTGCCGGTAATGCTTTCTTCATTATTCTACTCACGTTTGCGATAGGCAAGAATCTATCTTGCTCTCTGTGAGAAAATTCATTGTTACCACCACCATCACCACCAGACTCATTGTCTGAATCCGCCATGAAAGCAGAACAGAGGAGTTTGCAATTTTATTTGATCTCGAAGTTGCAGCCCAAATTTAGGAGAAGAGAGAATGCCATATCCGTTAGATACCGTACCTAATAAAATCTCATCCTAATAAACGTGTCATATCTTTAGCCGTTTGTTTCAAGATAAGCATACACTTTTATGTTGATAAGTTTCTAATGGGAGACCATCCAATGTACGAAGGCTACCAAACTTGGTCAAACTCATGAGATCACATGTCAAGATGGCGTTTCCAAAGTAAAAGGGGTTATACTTGTTTTGTTCGGTTATTAAGTTATTTTTTTGACTTTTAAATGTAAAAAATCAGAAATTAATTTAAATATATAATTTCAAAACGATTTTATTTTTACTTATAATTTATGAGACTCAGTTTTATTTATGGTATTGTTCGTAGAGAAAACAAATTAAAAATCTAATTTAGGAAAATCCTTAAACATTTGTATTATTGAAGTATTTTCTTTAGATTCGAGAGATCAATCTCCTGGCCTAAACCAAACAATGCCAGTTCCAGTCTTGCTTCAGTCACAAAGGAAAATGACAAGGATTGGTTTTAGGGACGAAAGCGAGAGAAAGATTGAGATCAGAGTATCAAACTCTATAGGATGTAACATGTGTGAATAGCTATGAACAACTTTCTGTGTATGATTGAGAAAGTTGTGTGAATGATCGAGTTGTTCGACTTATGTTCTTCTTGTCTTCGACTTGTATGTCCCCATGTTCAATAGATTGAGGAATCTATTTATATCATAGCCATCGTAACCGTTAATTTGACCTCCTCTCTTGAAGAAAGTGTTGATGGTTGAGTAGTACTGTAGTGGAGAAGGTGTTGGTAAATGTTCCCACTTCGATTAAGGTTGAATGAACAGTTACTTAACCCACCACTCTTCTACTCAACTGTTGATCGAACTTTCCAGAGTTTTCTATTTTGTGGATGCACTGCTGCACCACATGATGTAGACCACCAGGCCAATACCCTAGTAAATATCCCCCCATTTGTGACATCATTGATGTCTTGTGTTATTTTGTAGCATTTACGAATTATTAATGTTAAGTCAATTGAGGCCATCTTAGTTGGTCTCTTGACTAAAGACTTGTCTTGCTTGACTAATCTGATGTGTCTAGCAGACTAAACTTAAAATGAAATATGTGTTTATTTATTTTATTTTATTCATGAAGAACAATTGTGTGTTCAACTAGGTCAATTTGCATTGACATACTTGCTTTGTAAAATAAGTGTAGCATGCTGAGCATCAACATATACATATGTGAGTGAGGCTTAATATGACCTTTGATAAGCAAATTAGGGTTTTGGAACTTTTATATGTGAATCAACCTCAGGTTGACAAGCATTAAGAGCTAACGCCTAAGACGGATAAGCATTAGGAGCTAATGACTAAAACGGATTAGCTTTAGGAACTAATGATAAGGCGGATTAGCTATGGAGTTAAGCCTAATACGGATCAACTATGGAGATAATGCCTAAGACGCACACACATTGTGCTAAGGGTAAGACGGACAAAGATTGTATTTCACCTAAGCCGGACAAGGATTATACCTTTTGCCTAAGACGGACAAAGTCCGTATCTCAAGCTAAAACTTTGACAAGACTTGCATCTTAACTAAGATAGACAAGGTTCGTGGCAATAGCTAAGACGGACAAGGATCGTGGTTAAAGCATTTGCAACGCAGCATTACGAATCCAGTTTTGAGTTGTTTCCTTTGTCAATTAGGGTTGGAAAGTTTCATTGATCGTTTGAGACACTTATAAATGTTGCGAATTTTTTCTTTAGTGTTTCCAAATCCCTAAATTGAATTATTTTTACCCATTCACTTTAGTTGCCTCCTTAAGCAAGGATTAACGTGACCAGGGCTAGATTTAACTGGTAGAAGCTATAATTTTAACTTGGTATATAAGCATAATTGTGGTAATTTAGCCAAGTAAATTCGTATGTATCCTCTATATAAAAACTATATATGTATTTTAGTGAGTTAATATCGTTCAGTTGAGCATGGACATGGACATAAGGTAATTTTGGGAATTCAACTACGGAATATAACACCCAAATAATACTCAAATTACTCTATACTAGTGGACAATCCATCTAAGAGCTTGAGATCATATAACATCTGGGAATGTCGTAATAAGCACCAGTATCGTTCTAATAATTTTGTACATGGATTCATCTAATGAATTTGATCGTATATGTAATAATCTGATGAAGTCAGCCAGGTGATGCATCCATGTGATTATGCATATAAAGAGAGACATAGATAAGCGCCTGCTTTAGAAATTCTTTGATTATAAAGTTCAATATTTCTGAAACTCGGGTCAGAAACATTATTTTTTACCATTTTAACCCTGACAAAAACCTATTATCTACGGGTATCTTAACACCCGCTTAGCCATCTGTTTTTTCACGTATTACTTCTCATCTGACGATATAAAAAAGAAGAAGAAAGAAGATGATATGAATCATCTGTCATTTCTTTCTCCCAAATCAAAATTCACATATATTTTCTCTGAAGAACACACCATAAATACGAAGAAACAAAACGTTCTCTCCATTTGATTAGTAATCCGCGAAGATGACAAAAAGTTGATTAATTCTTCATGGACAGGTAGGCAAAATAAACGAAAACCTGCTTTGAAGGTGATCACAAATGAAGCCATAGAAAGAAACTAGCTCAAGCTCACTTTGAATAATGTGGTCTTGCCAATTATGTTCTCCGTCGTGTAATTTTGTGGCCGACTGTCTTGCTAAAAGGGTAAGCCGGTGAGGTCCAGCAAAGATGGTAATTCCTGAGTGGGGAAACGGGAAATCTGGCAGGATAAGCAAAAATAAACAATGAACACACATTTCTATCTCAACCAGCACCCGTGGCCTAATGGATAAGGCGTCTGACTTCTAATCAGGCGATTGTGGGTTCGATCCCCACCGGGTGTGCATTTTTGTTTTTGTTAGTGGCCAGTCCAATGGTGCATCATTTGAGTTAGCCCAACTCCCAAGGAAGAAAATGCATCATTTGAGTAAGAGGTGGCGGCATCATTTGGGCACCACTTGAGTGAAACAGATAATTGCTCCGTTATGATAATTTGTCTAGGTTACATTGACAGCAAAATTGTAATCTCTTTTAGGTTTTTTTCACCATAATAAAATTACATAACTATCCCATTTTCGTTCAAATTTACTGCTGCTTTTTACCAATATGGATTCACCAAGGGCAGTTGAGTAACCAAGTCTAGTCTACCCAATATGCCGTATAAAGTCAGGTTTGTAAACTTCAGGGAACCGTAGATCTGCTGGCCCAGGTCCCAATATCCCCCTTTCCTCCTCCGGTATATCATTGGTGATTATAGATGATGATGGGTCTTGATAAGTACTCTTTTCGTCATCTGTCCCCACTGAACTCTGACGTCTCCGGCTGCTTCCTTGCCATTCAGGCTGAATAATCAAAAACAATGTTTTCTCAGATTCAGAATACCGTAGAAACTAACAAAATAGGACAAAGAATGATGGTATCTTGAAATCACATGAGAGGAATTACTTCTTCAGGAAAATAAGTTGCTTCTGGCGTTTTGGGTGTCATTATAGGGGGCATAATATCTGGATCAGGCTTTTGGAAGATAAAAGTTGTATATAATCCTGCAACAGACAATATAAGAGATGGTTGACAGTGTATATATTGCAGGGCAGGCCGTGTGTGAGGGCGTGAAGCAAGAAAAAAACAGAGAAGACAAAAGAAAGTTTCAGTACCTAAGATATCAATAGATCGAGGAAGAAGTCGTCCTTTAGGGTCCACAAAGTTTGGAGAGATATTATGAAGCATACCTGCAAATTGTGCCCTTTAGGCCAGTGAAACACACTTTCAGCTTTCAAACAAATGAAGTCATGGGATGTAAGAATCTTGTTTTAACAATACTGCACACAACACTCGGTAATGAAAATTTTCACTGTAATGTCATACAAACGCAATACTGAAGAAATATACGTGTTGGTTACAGTTTTAAGAATAAAGTAATGCATGAGGAGCTATACCTACAAAGGATATTTCAGAGAAAAACTGAAATGCAAAATACAACTTTGGGTACCTGTTATCCTCGTAGAACTCAGTCAAGTTTTGAATCTCAACATACTCAAGACCAACTTCTCTAGCCAACCTGGTTTAATCAGTATTTTATTTTTATTTTCAGTTATTGAAGGATACAAATCTAAGTTGTAGAAAGAACACTAAATATTGGTCATCAACATGAACCCAGCACTATTTCACCTCTATCTATTATCTATTTAGATTTACTAACCTGATAAGGCTTGGAAAATGGACTAAGCAGTGGATCTCAGAACTGTTGTCATTGGCAAATTTCAGCTGGTACTTTTTACCGAATAAAGGGAATCTGAAACAAGTTTTACATGACCACTATAGTTATAAGAATGTTTAGAAAACCGACGTAAGAAAGAGCATAATGTGTTGAAGAGCTTATTGTTTATACTTCTCTTCCTCGACTTCAAAAGTGATCATGTAGTTCTCTGATCTTATGCAGTTGGGAACTATATTAGGCTTCATTCCACCAACTCTGTTGTGCGATGCTTCAACATTCTTCTGATACTTTGCCCTAGAAGATTTCACCAGCAATCAGTCTCGTAATAAAACCCACTTACAGATGGTTGAACTGAAAGCAAGAAAATCTATAACCACACCCAGCATGGATGCAAATCAGAGGTTTCAATCACAAGAAACTAGAAAATCACACAAGGAATCTTTAAGAAGAAAAGCAGCACCGCACAAAAGTTCGTCCACAGCTTACAGTTACACATGTTCAACCGTTTATTTATTTATTTATCAAACATGCCTTAGCTAACCATGCAAAACCTGTGAACTTGCAACATACTACTTACATATTTGCACAAAAAATAAGGTAATATAAACCCAAAAGATGAAAAACAATTATGAGTTCGGTACATGAACACCATATTTCCAGGAACATAATACAAATTCAGTACTGAGAACAGAAATAAAAAACTAAATCAAGAAGTCTTTAAATTCATACCATATAGTAGATGAGTCAGGAGTAATACCGAAAAAATAACCCCCTGGTCTAAGCAATGACGACACGTTACGAAGAAGACTTCTAGCTCTCTCCTCAGTTTCAAAACAAAACTGCATTTTACATCAATTCCAAAAAAAATTCAAAACAAGCTCTTTCTACTAGCTTCTAAGCTACAGATGCTATGCCAAGTATAAAAGGAAAACTGAAAACATGAGAAACATACCTGCAAATGCTGTAAGCAACAAACAATATCTGCAGGAATACCCTTGTCCTGTAAATAAGAATCCAAGTTCTCCTGTCGCAGAAGAATGTAATAGATGTTAACTTTCTAGGTTCGGGGTTTTAGCTATGTTACAATAATACATGTACATGTGCGAGTTAGTAAAAGCTGAAACACGTACAATTCTGAACATACATATTCAAAATGTGCAAGTACACACAACATCTAACAATATCATGGGCAACAGTGATAGTACCCGTGGAAGTGTCTGCAAGTGTCAGACAGGGTGCCTCCGTGTGTCCAACTTTTACCAGAAAGTTGAGCACACAGGGTTTTAGAAATTAATTCTGAGGATTTCATGGCAAAGTAAATGGACTTACCACACAAGGATCTACATTACAGAAATCAGCAGGACAACCTTTTTTGTGATTCTCCCAAATATCCTGAGCTTCGTTAACTCCAGCAGCAAAACCATCTATAGAAACAAACATATATTTCATCAAATTACAATATAAGAAACATCAAATTTTTAGTTTCTTTTAATAATTTTACACGTGAAGGTATTATTAATTCAAGCTTATTGCTTATACCTATTCCAATGTAATGACCAATTTGTGAATCATCCCATTTATCTGTATCTATTCCAGCTCCACAATACAAATCACAGACCTAAAATTTATTCAAAACAACAAATTAGACTAAGAAACTATTTCGAGAGAGAGGACGAAAGAGAAGAAGATACCGTGGCATAAGGAGAGACAAAGATTTTGATGAGGGCAGTTTTAGCAAACTCGTAAAGTCTATAGTGAGTTGAATCAGTTCGTTGATGCACCGAAGAGGAAATCATTTTCTTCCCTCTCTCTAACCTTGCCTTGCAACCTTCTTTTAAATTCTCTCTGGTTTCGTTCTAATTTCACATGACAGAAGTAATAGGCCTACAATATATAGTGGGTTACGAAAAGCCCATTACTAAAACCCATTTCTTAAGTTCGGTGTTCTTTCTGTTCAGAACATAGTGTCCGCATGCGCGTACAAATATAGAAAATTGAAAGACAAAAGTCACAAAACCACAGTCTGAGATATTTTGTAAAAGGGTCATAAATTTAATATCTAAGTAGGGTTTACGACGTGGAATATGCAATTGATATACTAAGGTGTTAGACTAACCAAAGACAAGTAGAAAATAGTTAGTTGACCTTTTTTGTTTTACTAAACACCTTGACCATTAGTTGACTAGCGTTGACAGTTTAAAACTATCAAAATGTACAACTATCTTATCCTTTTTCATCTTCCCATTCGAATAACATTTCCCCTTCTCTGTTATGTTCAATGTTTATTCAAGGAATCATAAAAGTAAAATTAGACGCATGTATAAGTACATATATGAAGTCCCCAAATCGATCCAAACACAAAACATTAGGTTCAATTGTGATTGAATGGGTAAGAAAACAAGATAAAGAAATTAAATTTGAAAAAAAAATGGAACAAAAATAAGTGGATTGCTGATTTTCATTGATTTTCAGAACATTTCAGGTTCACCAAGTTAAATCTCCTTAACAAAACTCAAAAAAAAAAAAAAAAATACAAAACAGATCCTTAACCCCCAATTCCGTAGAAGGTTCTTCATAGGTATGTTTCACTGATATGTTTCTTCACAGAGGTAGGTTCGATTCAAATAAGAGAACCCCCAATACTTCTTTCTCCTTTTTCACAATTACTCCAATGAATATCCCAAGCCTGAAACTTCACCTTCTGGTATTCATGGTGGCTTTGATTCTTTATCAAAAATCTAGGTCTAGGGTTAATAAAACTTCTCACATGATAATTGATCTTTATCTTACGGTCAAGTTTTTTAACTAGGTTAGGACATATGTCATTTAGCTTATTTATAAGTGTATTTTGGTAAAAAATTGACAGTCAAAGTAAGTCTACGACCCTAATGCATCAATTGTATCTTGTACGACCCAGACCCTAATTAGACATTATACTTACGACCCTTTATAAAATATCACTAGTTATTTTGTGAATGAAATTATCTTTATATCACAGTATTTATTTCGTTGGAATGTGGAAAACATGGGTAAAAGTGGAATATCAAATTCTGGTGACATACATCATAAATACGTTATCACAATAAGGTTTTATGCATAACAATGTTCCATATTAGCTCTAGGACCCATCATTTTTATTTTAATTTTGCTAAGAAACAAGTAACAAGAACATACACAAAAAGAAAAGGAAAAAAATCAACTAGGGACTAGATAATCTTCAATGCATGAGGGGGGAGACGAGAGCCACCAACCAGAAACTTGGTTGGATAAAGCATCAGACTAAGGACGATCATCTAGGGACGTTAAGGCCAAGGACGCATCAATTAGGGACGTTAAGGCCAATGACGCATCAACTAGGGACGCGCTAGGCCAAGACGTGCTAGGCGAAGAACGTACTTGGCCAAAGATGCACTAAGGAAGCTGACATTTTTAGAGTTAAGGTTAGCGCTGGGGTGGTGCGCTAAGAAAGTTAGCGCTTTTAGCGTAAGGTGGGGAACTAGCACCAATGTGGTGCTAAGCCAAGCAATTGGTGCTAGCCTGGCGCTAATGGGAGAAAAAGCTAGGGTTAGCCTAGATCAGAGGAACAATGCATTTTTTAAGACATTTCTCCTTGTTTGTGGCGCGTCTAAGAGGACTGACGCATAATTTGTGGCTTATCTTTGAGCAAAGCGCAAAAGTAGCATATTTAAGCTCAGAAAAGCAATTTGAGAAGCGTTCGTTGCGAACTAAGCATTAAGATAGAGTGTATTTTGGGGTTTAAGCATTATCTATTCTCGAATTTGATAGATGTTACCGGAACATCGATGCACACTCGAGAAAAGTTCAAGGAATTTAGCTATGGAATTTTATGCGACTTGAGACTAATTCGATATGGCATAAATATTGTGAGTATTGAAGAGGCTGCGAGGCCAGTTTAGAATGTTTCTAGAGAATCCGTATTCTTAATTCGCTTGTGGAATATAAGTAGAGATACAATATTCCGTGTTTTGTTATAGAGCTAGGAATATACGCATAAGTATTCGCGTATCTTTTTATATTCCTGCTGCTTGGCAGAGGGCAATTTTAAAATTTTAGCCCTTGTCAAAAATTCACCATCTACAATAGACCAAGAGAACTAGGATCTCAAGACATTGCTCGAAGGCATTAGTTGTTGGCAAGCTCGAAGATAACAAACACGCAAGCCTTTATTGTTTCGAAAACTAGAAATTACTGGGGGCAGCCAAGTTTACAAAGGAATTGAAAGAGTTACTAGGGGGAAGCCTACTTTTCCATAAAGCATTGTTATGGGTAGTCAGTAAAATCTGCTTTGAGCAGACGTGTCACTCACTAAGGGACACCACCTTCCAATTAAAATCAACAAATATTAGGTTTATATATAGGGTTTCTTGTTAGTGTGTCAATTTCAGGTTCAACTCCCCACCCCCAACTTTATAATCAACTTAAAAAACAAATCAGTTCTAGCTCTTCCTCTACATAAGACTGTTGCTTCTCAAGCTAGTATGGCTTCCTCTTCTTCACAATCAGTTGGTCAAATTAAAAATCGAATGGAAAGTACTTCAATTATAGATAAAATTATGATGCATGAAGATGTGGATGTTCGGGAAGGAATTTCAAACCAGTCTAATAGTATCATAGATAAGGTGTACTTTGAAGAATCAATGTCAGTGAGTTTTGCAGAAAAGGCTGCTAAAAGAATTTGGAAAAATGTGGAAAATTTCATCTTCAGCTATCATGATAAAAACATGTATATCATAAATTCTGAACGAGAAGATAAAACTTTCATCCTCAAGAAAAATTTTTCCTCTTCCAATGGCCACTTAGTCATAATGCATCCCTGGGTCCATCAATTAATGCTTCTAAATTGGATTGGAGTATAGTTATAATGAATATTGAATTATGGAACCAACCATAAGAATTTCAAACAAGGTCTTTTGCAGAGAAAATAGGTAGTTTTGTGGGAATTATTAAATATGTTGATCCTCCAAATGGAATTGCTACTAAAGATAAGAGGGTCACAGTGAAAATTCAAATTTATGTGATACACCATGGAGAAGAAGCATCAAAGTTGAAAGAATTAACGGGGCTGAAGTTAAGATCATATTCTACTATATCAATTAACCTTTCAAAATGTGTAATAAATGTTATGTCCCAAATCATAAAGCTAGGGAATGTGCTAATATAGAAAATAGATTATAGAGGGAAATCCAATTGCTTCATAGATTCTTCAAGAGTAGAGCTACACCAAAAACTACAACTACTCACAGACTGCTGCCAAAGATCCTCACTTTGGGAGAGACCAGTCATACTCTGAGTAGTATCACTCATGGAGTAGAGGATAAAAGCAAGCAAATGTTAATTCCTAACATGGACGCAATGGGCAGTAAACAACTTAGAAGTGAAGATTTCTTATCAATTCAGACATGGGTTACAAGTGAGCCAATCTTGCAACAAAATACCCAGGAAGCACATGGTCTAACACATGAAACTGATGAGGTTGTATATGTTAAACCTATTTTACTTGCCAAGTTCCTCTATATTTGCATAATTTTTTGTTTTTTTACATACCACATATTTAGCTTTTATTTTTGCTTTGAAATCCTATATCAAATCTCAGTGTAAAATCAATATTAGCATGGAATGTCCAAGGAATCAGACAACCATTGGCCCAGAATCATTTAAAAAGTGAGAATCAAACCTCATTCACCAAAACTTATCTTTCTTTCAGAAACAAAAACTGGATTTAAGAAAATACATTTTATACAAAAAAACTTTGGTTACCCAAGTGTTTTAATTCAAACCTCTATAAGATTATCTGGTGGTCCTTGTGTGTTATGGAAGGATGGTTTCTATCTTGAGGTTATTCAAGAGGAAAAGAACCTTTTTTCCTTTCTTGTTCAAACAAATGCTGCTGTAGATAAATGGATACTATCCTGTGTCTATCAAGCTATATATGAACAAGATATATTTCAACAATGGTCTGCTATCCAAATGCTCTCTAATTATCAGTTGCCATGGATCTTAATAGGAGATCTCAGTACCACTCTTTCGGAGTCTGAAAAAGTAGATGAAAACCAATTGTCAAATAAAAAATATGCTTTTTCATCCCAGATAATAGAGACCTCAGCTTAACAGATGTTGTATGGAAAGGTGACCCTTTTGCTACTTGGCACACTAATTTCCCTCTAGCTCAGATTACAAATTTGTTACCTATAGGTTCTGACCATGCTCCAATGTTGAGTAACTTGACTCCTTCCCATAATCGTATTGTTCGACCATTTAGACTTTATGAATATTTGTTAGGACATAATGAATGTAAGAACATTATCTCTTCTGTTTGGAATGATCATACTAACTGTAAAAATAATCATATTTTGTCCTAAAAATTGGAATTTACTTAGCATGCTTTTTCTATATGGAGTAAACAAATGTTTGGTAGTATAACAGGGAAAATAAATCGTATAAAGCATCAACTGACCTCATTAGCTTAGTCTAATTTCCAAGCTGAATTATTGCCTTCTTATAAGCAACTTTCCCTTAAATTGGCTCATTGGTATGATGTGTATGATCAACATATTAGACAAACATCTAGGGATAATTATTTTTCATATGGTGATAGAAACACAAAATATTTTCATGATCGAGCAAACTTTAGACGTAGAAGAAACCGTATTGCTTTATTTAGGATTATGGTATCGAGAGAGAAATCAAATAAAGTTTTTATTGACTAATTATTTTCAACATATTAAAACTACCTTTAATCCCACCCAAGATACTGATTTGTTCAATTTAATTTCTCATTGTATAACTGCTAAAGATAATGAGAATTTGATTAAAACCCAAACTTGGATGAAATTAAAGCTACAGTTTCACAAATGCCTTATTGGAAGGCCCCTGGACTTGATGGGTTCAAAATAGGATTCTACAAATTTAGTTGGGATAGTATTAAAATGAAATTGTTACTTTTGTGCAAGATTTTTTTTAAGAAACAATATTTTGATCATAGCCTAAATTTTACTTTCAAACTCTTATTTTTAAAGTTGTTTGTCCTGCTACACCTAGTGACTTTCGACTCATTAGCTTATACGATTTTACATACAAAATCATTACTAAAATAATGGTAAATAGAATGAAGCCTATTATTGATAAAATTATAACACCGTATCAGGCAGCTTTTGTTATAGGTAGATGTATTCAAGACAATATCATTATAGCTCATAAATTGCTTGATACAATGAAAAATAAAAGAGATAGAATCAGAGACGTAGCTATAAAATTGGATATGACTAAGGCTTTTGATCGTCTTGAATGGTATTTTATTAGAGATATTTTTAAACAATTAGGATTTGCTGAAACATGGTGTAAAATGATCTATCATTGTATAAGTACTCCTGCAATTGCTTTGATGTTAAATGGATCTCCATGAAGCCTTTTACACCTACAAGAGGGCTTCGACAAGGTGACGACTTATCTCCTTACATTTTTATAATTTGTATGGATGCATTATCTAGGCTTCTTATTCATGTCGAACAGAAAAAATTTATACATGGAGTTAAACTTACTAGAAAGTGACCAACTATTTCTCATTTATTCTTTGCAGATGATGTCCTTTTTTTTCTTAAGCAAAAAACTCCAGAAATTAAGCATGCTCAAGACCTGTTAATGAGATTCAGTAGAGTCTCTAGGCAAGTTATAAATCCTATTAAAAGTGGAATCACTTTATATGCCTAGAAGTAGACAAAATGAGATTGCAAATATTTTACAAATGAAGCCTATGAAACTTTCTGATAAGTATCTAGGACCGCCATTATTTCTTAAAAGAACTAAAGCTCAAAGTTTTCAACCTTTAATTACTCAAATACAATCTAAGCTCGATGAATGGAAGGAAAAACTTATTCCTCAAACAGATAAAGCTATTCAAATTCAAGTTGTTTTTAATATTGTGTCTCTTTATCAATATCATGCTTTGTTTTACCTGTATCTATTTTGAAACAACTTGATACTGTGCAAAGAAGGTATTTGTGGGGGCATAAGCCTAAGCAGAAAGGATTCAATCCTAAAGCTTGGAAAAGTCTGTATACCAAAAGGATTTGGGGGATTAGGATTTAAGAACTTAGCTAAACTTAATTTAACCTTTTAACTAAGATGGCTTGGATACTAATTACCATGGAAAATGATTTTTAAGCTCAAGTTTTAAAATCTAAATATTTTCTAAAACAATCTCCTTTACATCATATTAATAAAAAAATCTGGCACTTGGATTTGGCTTGGAATATATAGGGGTCTGAATATAGTTAAGCAACATTATATTTGACATACTTATGGTGAAAATATTAGCATATGGCAAGATAGATGGGTGGAGATTGAATCTCCATTATTGGCAGGCCAACTGCACTACTCTTGCAAGATTATACTCAGGTAAGTCAATTAATTGATCCATATAATAATAAATGGGAAGATTCTGCTTTGCATAAGCTTTTTTCAGATGAGCAAATGAAAAAGATTCATCATATAAGAATTCCTAACTCTGGTACTGATACTGATACTTTGAGATGGCCTCTAACCAATTCTGAAAATTTCTCCACTAGTTCAACATACAAGCAGCTGTTACGTAATCAACGAACAACTTCAAATCAGTAACAAAAACAATGACTTAGGATGTGGCATTTGGATATCCTTCCTAAGTATAAAATATTTTTATGAAAATGTTTGCATAATATACTACCTCTAAATCTCATTTACATAGAATGGGCTTTCTATCTGATAGTCTGTGCTCCTTATGCCATTCTTTTATTGAAAATTTTTGATCATCTTTTTTTTTTTTCAATGTCCTTTAATCAGGGCAATTTGGTTTGGTTTCTGTCCTCAAGCTTTGTAATACATTAATAACTACCTAGTCTTAGAGATTGGGTTTTGGCATGGTTCCAACAGAAACCAACCCCGCATTCTCTTAAAATATATACATTGCACATCATTGTATTATGGGAGATTTAGAAAGCTAGAAATAGGGCTAATATAGATAATCAAAGGCAAGATCCAACCATTGTTATTAGGTTAATTCAACTTCAACTTGATACTTTGGCCCAGACTCAACACTTATATAAAAGGCTAACAAAGAATTCTGTTTCAAGTGTCATTCGTACTTATAAATATAAATTGACCGCTAATGATCTTGCTAATCATAGAGATTATATGCTAATATCTGTGGTTGCTTCTATGGGGAAAAATCCTCAATTACAGGTTATGGAACCGTCCTCATGATATAAATGGAAAGCATGGAGCTGCCAGATGCTGGACTTCCATAGCTAATTCAGTTCTTGATGCAGAAGCTACAGCCCTACTTGAAGCAATAGAATGGGCATCTCAGGAACACATCAATAACCTTATTTTGGTATTTGATAACAGATCTCTGGTGCAGGCTATCAATGGGGCAGCCAACAATATAAACTGGGGAAGTTTTGCTCTTGTAAATGATTATAGAAACGGATTTGCTCGATTTCAGACTGTTTTATGTAGACATGCAAATAGGACTCTCAACGGGGAAGCAAAAGCCTTGGCTAACAGCCCGTTTGTTTGCACCTGCCTCGGCGTCTGAATCTGACTAGGCCCCTGACTCGGGCAGTATTAGTTCAATACAGGAAGTATCTACCAAAGATCATTCCAGCACAGGGATGTGGTGGGTTCAAGTGGATGTATGTACCGGATGCATCTCACAGTAATTGCTTCAAAGTATCAAGGATAATATCAGATCTTGCTCATTTCTCATGCTCTTTATACATTTGAACGTCTCAGAGTTAAGAGTGAATTGCAAGTTAAATGAAGTTTATAAAAAGAAGACTCATTTCAATAACTTACAGCAGAGGAGCATGGTCAGGGATTAATCGCATGCTCATGTTTGTTTACTTTTAAGTTTAAAAATGAGGTTGAATTGCTGAATTTCTGGAAATGGGTCATGGGTTCCTATGAGGCGTGAACTCCATTCAATAGATCAACAATCTTATCAGCATCATTAGCTTAAATTGGTTGCTTCGCCGATGTAGGTCTGGGGTGTAAGTTCCAAAAGATTAGCTTTTGTGTCCGCAGGAATCTCTAAACCTAAAATGAAATCTCTGATACTATCTTTAGATATTCCTTTCCCTCTGGTTAGTTCCTTCAGCTTCTCGTAGGGTTCAGGAACACCATATCTTCGCATCACCTGATAAGGGAAAATACAAATCGATGGAGTTTTAGAAAAATGGTGAAAGTGTAGAGAAAAACTGCAGGGATTTGATGTAAATTCCAATAGAGGATTATCGATCTTGGTGATATACAATCTATTTTGCTTCATTGTATCATTCCCTTTATCTAATAATCTAGAATGTCAACAACAAAAAAAGTTTGAGATGCTTACAGTCTGTATTGGCTCAGCAAGAACTTCCCAGCATTGATCCAAATCTTCACTTAGGCGAGCTTCGTTTACCTAGAAATGAGAACAAATAAGAAACTTGAACAACTTACTATATCATAGACGAAGATATACATATATATATATATACTTGTGCTTGAATGTAGTTTCTCCATGGGTTGGAGAAGATTCCCCAGAAAGCCCACAACAAAATACTTACTTGAAGCTTTCCAATGCCCTGGCTGGCACTTCTGTAAGCAAGAAGAGAATGCGCTAATCCCACACCCATATTCCTCAGAACAGTTGAATCAGTAAGGTCACGCTGTTAAATAAACATAAAGGTGTGATAAAAAAAACATAGAACTATAAGGCAACGGCAGTATCAATATGAAGTCTGCATTAAACTGCATCGTGCATAAACAGAATGTCCAATATTTTAGTAACCCTTGATAAGACCATTACTTGAGGCACTTTGAAGTATAAGATTCATAGTTAACAAATCGAAGGGACTATCTGAAGAACATTAAGATCGTTATTACCTGCCAGCGCGAAATAGGCAACTTTGTGCTCAGGTGAGATAGTCCATCATTGGCCAACCCAAGATTACCCTCACTGTTTTCAAAATCAATGGGATTCACCTTATGAGGCATAGTAGAAGATCCAACCTCACCAGCCTTTGTAATCTGCATGAAAGGTCAGAAAGAAGAAGTTTTTTAGTAGAGCAACATAGAGTGGGCAGCCAACATATACACTAACTTCCTTCTCATTTTGTGTGTTTACCTGCTTAAAGAATCCTAAAGATACGTAGCCCCATACATCCTTGTCAAAGTCCATCAATATAACATTAAACTGTTTAATTGCATTGAACAGTTCTGCCATATAATCATGAGGCTCAATCTGAAAGAAAAACACAATCAACCATCACATGTAAAAACAGAAAAGAGAGTAGATAATGATTCACATATGTTTAATAAACTAACAAACGCATTATGTGAGTTGCATAACTATTAGCTCCATGTTCTCCAACACATACCATGTTAAACAATTTACATAACCATGACCCTCAATGAGAATCTTCAATCATTATAAGTAGAACAAGTCAAACGATATCAAATTGGTGACGAAAATGTTTTGATCATAAAACACATTATATCCACATAAGTAAAACATATACGATCAGAAACAAACCTGAGTCACATAGGGGTTGAAACTTAATCCTAGAGATCTTACAAACTCCTCTGCAACTCGAGGCCAGCTTAACTCAGGGTATGCGACAAGATGCACATTGTAATTTCCAGAAGCACCAGCAAACTTTCCCATTAAAGCAACTTTAGATAGATGATGTCTTTGTGTGCTTAATCTAGCAGCAAAAATTACCATTTCTTTTCCCAGAGTAGTTGGTGTAGCTGGCTATGAGAGATCGAAAGAATAAATGATATAACTCAATAACTGAATGCCACAGTAAGTCAAGAAAAATAAGGTGAGTTATATATATATCAGCCTCTGAACAACAAAATAGAGTTTGCACAACTTCGCTATTCACGTAAAAAACTGTACCTGTCCATGAGTGCGAGAAAGCATAGGAACATGAGCATTGTCTTTTGCCATCTTACATAAAGCTCTAATCAAATCATCCATGATGGGTAATATCACTGTATTCAAGGCCCCTTTTAGCATCAAGGCATGAGCCAAATTATTAATATCCTCTGATGTACAAGCAAAATGGAAAAACTCAAGTACCTGGAATAGATGAAACGGCACAAGTTTAATGACAACTATAATTGAAAGCAACAAGAAGCTTCAAAAACATGAAACTGGAGAGAATAAAATCCAACCTTTGCAATCTCCGGATGGGATTGACATTTTTGTTTCAGAAAGTATTCTACAGCTTTCACATCGTGATTTGTAACTCTCTCAATTTTTTTCACCTCCAAAGCATCACTCACACCAAACCCATCAATAACTCATTCCAGGAAAGACAGGGCTTCCTCACTGAAACTGGGAACCTCTGTTATTTCCGGAATTTGTGAAAGCTTTATCAGCCATTTAATCTGTGTTTAAACAAAAGATCAAAATAAAACTTTCATAAACGATCTTATATTAAAATCAAGCAAATATGGTACAGAACAAGGCTGAAGGTATAGCTTGACATATGAATTGTACCTCGACTATAACACGAAAATAAATAAGTCCGTATTCACTCATAAACGGAGACAAATCTTTAACCTTGCTCCAATATCGACCATCCAAGGGTGATAAAGCCGTTAAGCTAGAGAGTTCAAAATCAGAATCATCAACTGTCATGCTTTTCATCTAGAAATATCAATATCAACAAAAACCATGTTTAGTTTTCTAAAAATTTCATCAATTACTGAAATTTCATATCATAACATAACATCGTAAAAAGCCAAATTCTGTTCCAGATTAAAATTGCATACTCTATCGACAGAATGAAAGAAAGAAAAGTGATGGAATAAAATTAATTACCTTAGGAACAACTGATTTAGGGCTATCTTTCACAGAGGCGCTAAAAAAACAAATTTTATGAGGAAAAGAAGGTTTACTTGATACAAATGAAGCATTTGAAGTGAGATTATAAGAAGATGAAGAATGAAGTTTTGAGTTATATTTAGGGTTTAAACGCGATGGTTGGATACTACAACCAGAAACCCTAACCGATGATGCTGCAACCTCCATGGAAGCTAAACCCCTACACTGCTATTCCAAGACAGCGGTTTTTTTTTTTCCTTCACTAAAACCCTAGGGTCTTTTTAGGATTAACAGTATATCCCATTTTTAAAAGTCGTTTGCCAATAAGTCCCGTTTTTGCCAAAAATCTATCCCGTTTTTTATAATTCCGTCAAATTATACGTTAAGGGTAGTTAAGTTAAAGGTGTCACTTCCAGGGTGATTTGAAATGATTAACCTAACCTTAGGTCTGAATGGTTAGTTTCCACGTGTGACAGATCTAAGCCATAGAAAATCGACTGTTCAGGTTTGATCACCCAACGGTTATCTTCTCAATTTTGTCAATTTTGTCTTTTCTCTTTAACCTGCAACACAAAACCAGTGAACAACCCTAAAAAGTGAGAAAAATTTCATGATTCAACCTAATTCAAACAAATCCATTCAAATTCACTAAATCCCATATAAAAAACATCGTCCATTCCATTTAAATCAAAATAAGATATATAAATCATAGCCTAATAAACAAAAATCAATCTCAGAAAAATCAATGGTTTTCTATTTTCCATCCCCTTATAACCTCTAAAACTAATTTACTTTTTAGTATTGAATTTTTCTATTTACCACATACAAAAGCCAAATTAACCTTGACTGACTATTGACTATGATTATTATGAGTCCAAATTTTATACATCCCTCATAAAACGGGGTGTACATTCCGACCTTTGTTATTGGATGAAAATCCTTTGAGTGGTTTTATTTTACACTATTTTTTTCCTTTAATTACGTTGAAAACAGAAAGGTGTACTTTATTAAATCTCCATGAATACTTTTTTTTTCTCTCTTTCTCTTTATTTATGTCTCCACCATTATGTGTAGATTTCCAATATTCTTCATAGTAAATCTATAATATCACGATATTGAACCAGCAAATTAATCTTACTATTTTTTTTATTGATGCTTCTTTGTTTAGTTTATTGACAGAGTTAATAGCAACCAAAGTTGACTAAAATCTAGAATTAAATTAGTTAATAAATCACCCAAATGAGCTTTTCTATTGAAAATATATATATTCTTGATCATTAAGTTTTGATGAAGAGGTTTTGAGAGTTGATTTATTTGCCTCTTTTTTTTTTCCCTTTTTAATTGACATGGGTTGGTTTGCTACGAAGAAACATTGGGTTTTGAATGAAAATTAGTGGATATATAAGGTTAGATGAAAAATTGGTCAGAGAAGTAAAAAAAGATTGAAGTTATTGAAGGAGGCAATAGATTTTAAAAGAGGAGAAAAGAAGAAAAAATATGTTTATATCAGAAGTTTACTGATTTATTTATTATTTTATTTCTCACACTAAAATTTAGGAAAAACATATATAGAGAAGAGAGAGAATACTAAACTGCTTAGGAAATTTTCGGCTGATAAAGATGGTCGGAATGTGCACCCCGGTTTATTAGGGGTGCACAAATTTAGACTCCAACTATTATCATTTTATTTGTCTTTTTCTTCATTAGTTTCCCCTACCATCTAACCGAATAGTTATTGGAAAGTTGTTTTACTTGCTTGGAATCATCTTTAATAATCAACTAAAAAATATAATTTTCGTCAAACCAAAGCACCCAACTTGATTCCTTTTATTCGCTTCTAAAATTCATCTGTGTGATTCACATTGATCATTTGCCCATGACTATGGATACCATTTTATTGTGATTGATTATTTTATGAAATTAGGTTTCTACCATTTTCTGTTTTAATACTAGAGATGCCTCCAAGTTATTAGAATTTGAATGTTCGGAAATGTAATTACCACTTGAAAGTTTTGTTGGTTTTGAGAATTTCATTACAAGTGATAGTTGTTGTTTTCCAATTTAATGAGTTTGAATACCCAGGCTATTGAGTTCTATGTTTTCCTAGACTACTAGAAGGGTGAAAGAATTAATTATAATTTGATATTTAGTTGACAGTTTGTTCATCATATATCATGGTAGTATTGGAGGGTTAACATGCATATGCTTTTGCTTATCAAAGTCCCAACGTTATATGAGATGCCCAACAATATCAGTCAATTAGTTGAGTCATTGTACCAACTAGTCACAAATCCTACCATATATACAACATCTCCATACTGATTAAACAAATAGTGATGATGAAGGCCCTATATCAATATTGGTATGACTCACTTAGTGATATTGAAAATAAAGATCGGCGGATGCCTAAACCCCCTAGAAAATCAACCTTAGACACACCAGATAAACAAATCTAAGACGAATCGAATAATTATAGTGAAGAAGAGGGTGGATGTGGTGCTGGTGGAAAAAAGAGAGGAAAAGTATGATTTATTTGATTAGGGTTTTTAGTGGTGGAGTGAAATAAAGATAGATAGAGTGTAAAAAAAATTCAAAATATTTGAAGATAGCATTTAAGATATATTTAAATTCATTTGGACGGTACACAAAATAATTGGGGATGAGAATTAATATGGACGAAAAATAGAAAAAATAGGATGGAAAATAGGAAAAACCAAATCAATAAACCTAATAAAACATCAATTCTTCTTAGAACCTTTCTCCATTTTCTTCTCCCCAACGTATCAGACCTCTTCTTTTTATTCTTTTAAACAAATTTCTCTCCAAAAGTTCCTTTGATCTTCATCAGTGGGTTTTTTGAGTCTTCATCACTATTGTTGTCCGTAGAAAGAGTAAGTCGGAGTGGTGCATTTTAATGGGAATTCACGGAATGTGTGATTTGGAAAACCATGCTGCACAATACAAAAGTGTAAAAATATACCTTGTAATGGTGTTAGAGTTTCACTCAGATCAAAGCAGCCAACAACTCATGGAATGAAGATCATATGATCCAAGTAAAACAACACCTATCTAGCTTCCCTCTGCTTCAAGTTCTTATGCCCGTGGAGAAGAAGATCATATTATAACAGATGTCAGACTCTATTTAAGAAGAACATGTCAGTTTGGCAGTGGCCAAATTTTATTCAAGAGAATATATCAGAAATGTAGAATTTAATCATAACCGTTCATTATAGACGATTAAACGTAAATCGTTGATCTTAGATGTTGTCAACCCATTGTAGATGATCCTGATACAATACAATTAAGTATGAGGTGTAAAAGTAGTGTACTAATTTTTAAACATAATAACCAATAGGAGAGTTAATTGCCTCTACCCAAAATATATATTTGCATCAATCAAACTTTGCCAAGTGTCCTCACCAGAATTGCTACATTTATAAAAGAATTATTTCGGCCAATAGGAAGCTAAGGTTAAATAAAAGTTTTATTTGTTTAGACATTTAAGCGTTGAGATGCAAGATCGTAAAATTCATGCATGATTTGAAGTTGGCCTGAAATGTGGATCGGTCGGCCAACACCAGTCTCAAATCTCAACCTGAGATCTAATAATAGTGTAACAGAAGTGTGAGTATTGTGTGTTGGTGTAAATGATGTGCCAGTGTTAGTCTGTCAGTGTAACTGTACGGCTAGTCTGTTAATTTTAATTCAGTTGCTTTCCGTTTCTTGAATTACTGTTAGTAGCATAGGATTCCTTTCTCTGCTCGAATCCTATATATACTTCTAATCACCTCTGTTTAGTTGATAAGATCATTTTATTTTTTCCCATCTAATTAAGATCGACCGACCTCTTAATTTGCAAAACACACAATTTGGTACTTAGTTATCCTCGAACTCAGTCAAGTTTTGAATCATTAAATATGTAAGACCAACCACTCTAGGTTCCCTGGTTTATTGCAATATATATGGTATTTTGAATGAAAATCTCAATTGTAGGAAGACACCAAACAGTGCTCATCAACAAGAGTTCTGAACTGTGTTTCAACTCTATCTATTATGTGTGGAGGAGCATTCACCTCTATCTATTATGTGTGAAGGAGCATTATTAACCCAACTAGTATTTAATCCGTGTTACGTACCAGGAATAATAGGAATTAGTCCCATTTGGGGAGGTAGGATTTTGTCCCACACCCGTATCATAAGGGGTCCCAATTAACAACCGTAGTTTATAATGAAAACACCAATTATTATGTAGTAGATTAATAATTAGAACCAAATTTACTAACTATGTATATTTAAAGTGTTGGAGATTAAGAAATCCTCTTAAAGAAAATACTTTTGAAAAATTGTACAAACTTTTGATATCAGTAAGTAATTCATGACATTGTCAAATTTTGAAGTCTGCTGCTCAAAGTAGCACTATAACTACCCTCAGCCTTGCAAGATTTTATAACACATATGCTTCATCTCTTGGTAAATAAATGTTGCAACTTAAAAATAAAGAAACAAAATCATAATAATATTCTACCTGAAAACCCAATGACTTCATGTTCGGCCTTGTTTGTATTTCACCAGCTATGCATTCCTCACCTGCCTTACGTACCTTATCTTATACTTGCGTTAAGAATTTATCGACCAACTCAACTGCTCCTTCAGGCTCCATCTTAGTTGAATGAAAAATCACACTCATTGTATAGTTGTATCAATATTTGACATTAGAGACACTAAAAAAATTGATATTAGTATAAAATAGATTGCGAACTCTAAATAATACAAAGCATGTGAAGTGTTTCTCATCAAAGATAATGTAATTAAGGAAATGCAATGATATATTTCTCTTCAGAAATCATATAATCACGTTAAGAATCAAGCGGCCAAATCAACTACTCTTCCAGGCTCCAATTCCATGTAGTTAAATAAAATATCGCACTCACTATACATAGTTGTATCAATATATGATATTAGAGACACTAAAAAAACACGATATTAAAATAAGACAGATTGCCAACTCTAAGTAGTGCAAAGCGTATAAAATGTTTCACGTCAAAGAAGATGTTATCAAGGAAATGCACTGATATATCTTTCTTCAGAAATCAAACATGTTTTCTAACTACCCATGTGAAGCCTTTCTTAAGTTTCTGGCTGTAAGAAACCCCTACATAATTCCCTCCTATCTTAACCAACGACAAAAAATTATTTATGGGGCTCGATAAAAATCCTTAATAATTTGAATCCGACAAATCTTGATTTATTAAAGAAAACAAATAAATATAAGACAAAACTAAAATTTGATCTTCCACCCGCCCCTCATGTTGATGTAATTAAACGGATTTTTGTTCTACGTCTCTAGATTATATATCCTTATGGTCATTGAATCAAATGAAACTTTGACTTTATCATCTTCTTGTTCCACCAATTTTTTTTACTTTCTTTATTTATCTATGACAATCCATGAATTCGAAGAGAAAAGAATGCTCCTTAATTTGCATAACGTTGTGAGATATTTTTATTAGGGGTTATAGTTGCTTGGATTATTATCCTATCACAACTATTGCTATTCGGTGTAAGAGATGTTATTGTAAGACAACATAAATTATTTGACTGGGAATGACCATGATTTTCGAATGAAACAGATTAAGTCCACTCCGCAATGATTTCCTTGACTTTCCCATAACTTCCTTATCAAAAAATTAACGTTGGCATACCCATCCGTGCAACACCTTGTTCACCCAGCACTAAAATGTGAAATCTCATGCACCAATACCACCTTCCCACCACCAATCCCAGTCTACCACAAGCGCATCCCTATCATATTCCCATGACAACTCTCATTCACAACCTCATCCTCCTACATGCATTATATATCATACAACGTTTTCATTATCTTAGAAAAAATTCACACCACCCAATCTTGACCATTTAGATGAAAATGAATTAAATTTCCCAAACACGATTCATAAAACCAATATAATGGAAAATTCAACACTTTTTTCATAAAATATCGAAATATGGAACCAACCCAAGTTCATGTTAATCCACCTGAAATCACTAAAAATTTTAATCAAATTGTGAGGATTTGAGTCTTAAGGACCATCCAAACTAAGAACCTATAATGATATTCTTCATGTTTACTGAAATTCGTTGAATTTGGGTTTTCAACGCAACTTCTGATATACTAAGAAAATTATTGTACATATCTCACACACATACTTGCACAGTATGAATTTGTACAATATATACCAATCATATACTTTCATTTTGTACCTCCCACAAACTTCTCATGCACCATGAGCACATTGACATCAGTTCTTAGGCCTGCACTTATAAAAATCACCTTCAACATTTACAATCAACATTCGAGAGAAAACTTGAGACAAACAGTTACCACTTTGGTCAGAAAAAATGATGCTTCAGAGGGTCAACTGAGGTGTAAAACCGTGTGAGAATCCATCAAGTTGACGTACTACAAAAGCTATGAAATAACAAGAGAGGAATAAACACTGTGAAATAACAAGAACAAAATCAACGCTATGAAACATAATCGATACAGTGACACTAGAATTTAACCCGTGCTACACATCGAGGACGATGAGAATTGGCCCCCATTTGGTGAGTCGGTGCTTCGTCCCGCACCCGTTCTGGAAGGAGTCCCAAACAAAAATTGCTTGTTTTGATACTATGCACCAAACATATTTAACTTCTCAAGACAGTTGCAATTTCCCATCAAACAAAACAATAATGCAATTGGTAGTCGTTAGTACTATTTTGTTATGCCTCCGGATCAAGTTTTTTTTTTTTAAAACAAAACTGATATATAACCCGTGCTACGCACCAAGTTCGATAAGAATTTTTGATCTGGTGTGACAGGACTTCGCCTGCCCTATCATATGCATTAAACCTTGTTTCAAGATAATAAACTGGTGCAAATGTTGGGGAGCTTCGAATTTTTCTACAGAATTATAAACAAATATTTCCATGTTATTTTCACCGTTACTGCGAAGTATAAAAAAATATTCTATTTAAAAAATACATTTTTTTTATCAAGCAAAAAAACTAAAATCCATTTATTAGACAAAAATAAATAAAAAATTATTAAACATTATTTAATTGATTAAACAATATTCAAAAGTGTGTAGCAAAGAATCCATGATACGCACCGGCTGAGGTGCAAGGATGGACACAATGCTAAATTATTATTACATATTAAGTAATATTGTCAATGATAGCAAGGTTCACAACCCTTAACTTTTAACTATGATTATGGATTATGATTATGAATTCATAATATAGAAAGAGTACAATCAGCTGATCTTGAGCATTGACTTCATTAGCTGCAGATACTCTTCGCTATCGCAACTGCTCCTAGATTAAGATATCAGTTGGCAAAAAAAATGAAGAATGAAGTATACAGGACTATGCAAGCAGATCACTATTTATGACAATGGGACATGCTTGCCTAGACAGACCAAAGGAGTCTTTGTATCTTTGAAACCATGAAAGATGCCTTGAAGTGCTAGAGATAGAACGGCTGCAGGAGCACCAATTGCCCTCAGTTCAAGAAACCTTTCTGCTGGAATCCGCATGGACGAAGCCTGTCCGAAATTCATCAAAGCCACTGTCTTCATTTTACCTGCATGTTTATCTCCAAAAGGTTCGATACAATAAGAGATATGAAGGTATGTCGCCCTGATATATATAATTCAAATATAATCAATATAACCTTCTTCTTTCAGATCTGTAAGATGTTTTAAAACATCGAGGTAGCCCGTATTGGAGTAATCCCACAGTAAATGAAACATACAATCATAATGATCCAGAAAGTCCGGGAACTTCAATGGTTCTAATTTGTGAAAAGGGCTAAATCTATATATGATATAAAAAACGCTGTTCTGCGATTGCTATCAAGGTTTGAAAATAAATTTCATTCAAGTAAAATTTCTATCTAGCCATTCCCTCCGGCATCAAAGGGATGAGGCTTTCACAGTGTATACTGGAGTCCATAGAAGCACCAATAAAAGTTTATAACTACAAAAATGAGATAAAGGAGGAATATTCCCCAAGGGAACACTCAAAATGGGCACACAACAGAGATATGACACCCTCCATGAATAACGAAATTGGAGTTAGTTAGGTGTGAAGTTTATAACTATCGTTGAATCGACTAATATCATTTCCTAGTTATGTATCTATGATTCTACATGCTGAAACTCAAACTCACAATACAACAAAGCTAGGGAAATGACCACAACTTTTTACAAAGCAATAGCCTGCTAAGTAAACATACCTAGTTGATATATGGCTCCATCAGATACAATAGCTCATAACCCTGCAGCCAAATCAACGATTAGAGTCAGTAGCGCCATGTAAGGACTGATGCAAACAATGATCTAGAAATGCCTTGTCCAACCAACCTGTTTGAGATATCAAAGATGAGCATCCATTGTCCCACTAACAGATTCAAAAAACCCAAACCTTTTTTTAGATTCCACGTTAGAAAGAGCAGTGACCTCGACAAAGAAAAAAAATGACAGTGTTAACGGACAATACTACTACTATCATAGACCCATAACCGATTTTAACCTGACATTTCAAAAAAAGATGGTCCAAATAGACAAATGGGTCTCGAGTGTTTTAAATACCAAATTGAAGCGCGCTTGCTCTTACTGGGGTTTCTGGACCTCCCAGTCATACAAAAAAAAAATCCAACATAAAAAGCGTCTACTTAAAGTTCTATAAACTATATTGCCATGTTAAAAGACAGAAATATTAAAATGCACAGAAATAAACCAAAAAAAGGATTTTTGAGCAACATGGGAGTTCATATGCTGAAGTTTAAACTCATTAATAGAACATATATTCAAAAATATTCTCCCATACACAACATTCAAACACTACTTGATCACATCAACCAAAAAGGCAAGCTACTTTATCTTATCCAATTAAAATTACAAAGGACAAATACAAACAATGATATATGATATTAACTATGTAGCAATATCTAAAACCTGACAGATGCATGGGGGCATCCATAATGTGAAGGCGAGAATGGGGAAATATGATACAGGGATCCTTTACTATAATAATGGCTATCAGTTCTCAGTACATGTATACCTGAAACTACCAAATGATAAGTAACAACAACATCAAAATGTGAGTAAGAATCACTTCATTACAAATATTTACGATTTCTTCTGACTGAAATATTTGTGGCCTTGCCTTCTGAATCAAAGAATTGTAGGAAAGAAATGTGAAAACATCATTGACTACATTTAATCCACATAGGCTTGTACGTACGTTCTCACATAACTGTACATTATTTCTTTTGCAACTATCTTTGGTATTATTGCATAATCCTAAGGCCGATTACCAAATACAATTATGTTAAAGTACTCCAAAAAGACTAAATCAAAAGGTTTCTAGTTTCTTTTTCAAACCAAATGCTAATTTTGTGGTTCCTTCGTCCATCGATAATGAAGTTTTCCAGTTGCTAACTTTTCCACATGCCTTGGACCCTCACCGTCATTAAGACAATTGTTATTACCCACCATTAGGTATGAAAGACCTTACTTAATAGGATTTATGAGAAAACGACCTTCGATCTGCAAAAATTACGGCACGGGATTTACTCTCTCGTCGCTATTGGTGATTGGGATCTAAAAAACAACGAATCAAAAATTATTTCCCGCATAACACTGTGTAACATGGTAGTAAGACTAAATTGATATTCGATACATGAAAAGGCAAGGTAATTAAATTTTGATACTTCGATGTTGCCTAAGCCTTCACAAAATTTTGACTATATTTTACATTATTGTCATGAAAATAACACTAACCTAGTGTACTCGCATGCCATGTAATAATAACATCGAAGAGCTTATTATAGAAAGGAACTATCATTGGGTTAAGACTAATCAATCAAAGTACCACAGTAAAATTAAACCAACTTCAATGATATATTGGGTCATAATTAATGTATAGTACCCTGCTAACATGATTTGCTTCTAAAGTAAATATACTGTCACACTACATGCAACCAAACAATCTGGAATTGAGGACAAAGATAATTTGACCTAATAAGAACCGAATCAAGCAATAGTGATCGGAAAGACTGATGCCCATGGGTATACAGGACTCCGGAGAATACCTTGGATGGTAGTCTCAACCTCCTTTTCTATTGGTTGTTCTTGGTTAATCTGTTTCATCCCGGGAAGGAGATATTTCAACAAATATTTAGAGTACTCAACTTCCCTAAAAGCTGAATTTTAGGTGGTGAGCATGTATAATAGATTCTAGCAAAACCCCTTTTGATTCTGCTCGTAACCAAACCACTCCCAATGACCAAGGTTGCGTACTGTCATGATGTGTACAGTAATATCTGTTGACTTAAATTGAGAAAATCCCTAAAAGATGACCCACTATTACAGGAAAAGAAGAAGTTATTACCTTAGAACTGCACTAACGAAGGTCTCTCCTTTGTTTGTTCACTCTCTGTGGTCACCATCAATACATCCTAATTAATCACATAGAAAACTAATCAGAAAGAGTGAGAACATTCAACAGAAGAACAGTTGGCATAAAGTCTTCCATAATTTTAGCTAATCAGAAAGAAGAGAAGAATATTTGAAACACACAAGAAACTGGGAGCAATGGATAAGCTCAAGCAGATTGTATTGGTGAAATGCAGATTTTCTTTTTGATGGTATCCCTAGTTACATTGCAATGGCTGGGTTACAGTTTAAGGAAGAGGTAACAAAGAAACAAACGGAGTAAACACATGAACAAACCTGGTAACAAAGAGCTTTACACCAACTAATTATGGCACAATCAGGTTAGATTGTTAGAGCATTACGTAGCCTTTTAGATTGTGGGGGACTTATTCAGTGAGCTAAAGCAACTACAGTAATCGGCAACATGCCTGGGCATCTTACCAAGTTCAAGTATAATGTATTTTTATAACTAACAATCATATGAGATTAAGCTTAAATGACAGAACCAAACCTGGGAATGCACTGCCAAAAATCCTAATATTAGAATTCAAACAACATATAATAATCATATGAGAAAAGACATTCATGAATGCTAATCTCAGTTCCAGTAACTAAAATGTGGATATGTATTCAAGCCTTGATATCAATCCCTACACCACAACAACAATGAAAAACCAATGTGCCTGAAACGGAACCAATATTTGAATAAAGGGTGATTACCAGGTTTGATTCAGTTGACTTAAGTTCTATAAAAATCATTCATTCATTTGTTGTGTCTTATTATGTTCTCTACCAACAAAATCTGTAAAAATACACCAAAAGTTTCAGATAAACCACTCGATCTGAACAATTAGATCTAACATAACTAACAAGTGGAAAACGCCCTGAAACTGAAAACCTTTGGAAGATAACCTCCATTGAGGTTTATGTAAATATTTCAAGGGGATGTTTTTTACCTAAAAAGTTGAATCAGTACAATGGTAAACAACTACAACATTCCCAGTGATAGCCTAAACCTAAGAATAGAACAAAATTTAGCTCAATTGCAAATTCGAATCCAACCTTCTGACAAATTCACAAAACAATTTCAATAGATTACCACAAACAATAGAAGAATATACATGTGCATTTCATAATACCAAATGAACTAAATCAATACCTTGCGTTTTCCAGCTTCGAGATCTTGTTTACATACTTTAGATTCAGCTAGGGATTACGAGCAGTAGCCAGGGGAAATGGCATTAGCAAAAACAGACATCCCCAAGCAAGAAACTGACTGCACCCTGGTACCTTCAAAAATGTAAAATGGATGGATCCAAATAACAACCAATAATCAAAAGAAAGAAACCTTACCAACTGTTATATGGTTTTTCAATGGAACTTGGTAAATTCGTTCAGAGTATTATTAAGATATACATATACATGTAAAACATGACACTCTAGCATGGTTATTTGTTCCACTAAGGTGCCTTTGACATGAAGCTCACTAAGTGCAACAGAGAGATGCTTTATTCGGCATTAAAGAGTTAGCTGGACTAAATGACTAAAAGATCACAAATAAGGAAGCCACCCTGGGTAAGGGAAAATGGAAGAGATATAGAAAATTGAAACATGTTGATAGCCTATGGTGCAACTTATCACTTACGAAACATATTAAATTATGTGCTTTGGGTGATGCTCCATAACAGACCATTGTAGATAAAACCTTTTCAAGTATGTGATGCTCGGTTCCTGCAAGTATTAGATAATTCACATTTACAGTAAAAGAAGATGGGCATACGGCTTATGCCTAATATACAACGTGCTTGTCTAATTGTTTAATAGAAAATCACAGACCTGAGTTTTATGTGGGAGTCCAAACGCTCCACAATCTTCTTGAATTTTATGCTCATAGAAAACCCGCATAAGTTGCTATTCTTAAGTACTTAGTGGCTTAGGAAAAGAGTGTTTTTCAGCTTGTGGTTATATCAAATTGAGGCTCGGAGTAAGACAGTTACCCACAATGTCTACACCATATGTGTTGACCCATACTTCAATACATAAAAGAGATTACACAATTTAGATCAGCAAGGATTAGGCTATTTCCTTCTTATACCAAGTACAATCACCATTTTGGCGATCCTAACAAAATAGCAATAACAACTGCCCACTTAGAGAGTGGATACTGAAACTTTGCAGTTTCGGGCAAATAGAATTTACAAATAAACACTGAAGTAGAGCAAAAATTTAAAATGGAATCAGAAGATGTTTTTACCTAATGTAGCGTTCTCACAACTCTTTGATTACTGACCTGGTATTTTTCCGTCTCTACACATAAAGAAAGTGGACAATTAAAATCATATTAATAGTTGGTCTAAGTTTGAAGTATCATAATTGCATAAAACTTGAAATAAGAAAATATGATTAGGGAGAGAGAGATGTTACTGAAGAGAAGTCTAGGTATGTAATCGAGTTTTACCAGATCATGCGGGGTGAAAGTCCACTTACATCGATGAGTCGAGGTCTGAAAAATAACTGCCAAACCATCTGTGAAACCTATGTTGCTTCACTTTCAATGATTTAAAGATGGTGCAATTGTGAATTAAAAATCTGAGTATAATTAGGGTGAGAAGAGGGAGTACCTTTGCCATCCATTCAGTAACTTGTCTAAGTCCACGATGCCAAGATAGAGCCACAACATATATCTCCATCTTGTTGCAAGTACTAAGTATGACAGCTTCTCCAATGGCTCGAGGCCACACTTCTTCTGGAGTGGCAAGTTGCTCACGCATCTCTACTGGTGCAGTGTGAACACTGAGCCCAACAACCACAATACTGCTCTGTTCCTTTGAGCACCCTGATAATATAATTAACAAATTATGAGAATTCAACACCCATAACAACTTCAAAGTAACTGAAATGGAAAGATAGTGGGTTGTGTTAGAGACAATAAAGCCTAAGAAAAGTCCCAAATACAGATACAGTTTAAGTAATACGGTCTGTTACAAAACTTAAGATATGTTAACCGAAAAGTTACACAACCAAGTTAACATAGTTTCACAGAATTATACTCAAACACCAGGGTAGGATTCAAATAAATTTATTTCAAAATTACTATCAAATATGACCCAAACTCTCCATTTGGAAAATCTACTTTTGGTACATAAATAACATTCCCACACAAATTGACTACTATATCAGTTGATAAATGTACCCAACTTTGTGTCGCTGCCAATAAAGTAATGCTTGTAGATCTAAAGATTATTTATCTGCTTTCACAAACAAAAGGTAATCGGAATAACAACAAAGAACATATCAATGTAAAAGTGTTGGAGTTTGAACTCGGAAAAAAAGTTGTAACAAATTACTCATCATACAAAGTGGTTAATCAGTTCTTAAGCGTGCCGTCCTCATTTTGCGATCCATCCTCTCTTGAGATTTTGATTCATCATACTACCAAAAAGGCGAACAACAGAAATATTAAAGTTAGAACCATAGAACCCTAAAACTTCATCCAATGCAATAAACAATGAACGAGAAAGGGCCATATAGTGGGAGCGCATAATGAGATTAACCGCTCAGAATCAACCTGGAGAAATGTCAAAAGTCGACAACCCATTTGGTACTGTAGCATTTCATAGAGTACTTTCACAAAAAGTGAGAGTTGCAGTATATAAAACTCATCACTAATATGAAAAAAAGAAGAAGAAGCAATACCAACATCTTACTGAAGCAAATATTACAGAATATAAGTACAAAACCAAACAAACCTCAAATATCAAGGGGTTGCTGTTCTTATGTGATTGATTTGCAAGAGAGAATATCCACTTCGTTGAAGAACTGATCAACTTCATTTGTATCCACCAATGTAGATTTCTTAATGGCTACTATTTCACCATCTGGTAACATGCTTACCTGAGAACTTCAAGTGATCCATCTACCGAAGAACACATATGGAATAGGGGATTGTAAATCCTTAAACCATCATGATCATTCATATATGTGTGATTCCAAATCAACAAATTGGCAAAACTAAAAGCAAAAACTTAGCGTTGAATCACATTATTTCAGACATTAAACTTGATATCTAAACCTAGAAATATACACCCATCAATAAGAAACTCACCCAATAGCATGCATCACCTTTTACCCAACCGTACAACATCAATCTCCAAGAAAAGCATTTCAGTCAACAATCAAATCAAGACCCTTATATTTTGTCCAATACGCAAAAAGAATGAACAAAAAGAATTAAGACAACCCATTTCAATTGGATCAGCTAGTACCTGTGATTATAAGCAAGACTAAGAAAACAAAAAGAATATAAATAACTTGAGTGATGCATATTTCTCATTTCAGGATTCAACTTTGCTATACAATCTAAATATTTCAGTATTAAAAAACAATTAATTGATGGACAGTCGCGAGCACTCGTTCAAGCAGATTGAGAGCCAAAGGATCCACTTTAGGGAACTTCTACGTTTAAGAAACTGGAGGTTTCTTCCACATCCCACTTAAACATCTTCTAGCTAAAGAATTACTTGGTTTATTAGATAGAATTGATACTTTGATTGCAGCTGTGAAATGTATTCTAATTGATTTCGTTTTAGAGCTCGAGAGTTCCAAGTGAATTAGGAGGCCATAGAGTGAGTTTTTGTATGGAAAATTCAAGCAAAAAGAACAGATGCAATTACAATCAGAGAAACATAATGGGGGACTAAATGCATTTGGTAAAAAGTAAAAGAATCAAAATTGGGATGCCAACACCATGATTAAAGAGAAAATAATAAGGAATCGGTGACAGCTAGAGAACATACCTCTTCGAAATAGTGTGAGGATTTTTGTGTCGGGCTAAAGCAAGCATATCTCTTCTAAAGTTTTACACAATACTCTCTGAACACTCTCTTCCTTCATTTGTCCAACCAAATTAGTTTGAAGAAATAAATTCCATTATCATTGAAAAAATCTAAAAGCTACATAGTGTATTCAGCATACGTACATTGAAAGTGTTCGTTTCTGGAATCGCAAGATCACTGTAAGCATCAAAATCCTGCCAAAACTTTAAAACCCCATTTCTCTGAAAGGTTTCCTGCAATCAACAAAACAAATTGGTAAGTTGAGAGATTCCCAAATTGAGTAAAATCAAATTAAAACATTAAAAAAAATTACCTTTAATGCTTGAAGAAAATGATCTTGAAGGAGAGATTGTAAACCATGTTTAGCGAACCAAATCATGTGGCTGCAGCACTTCTATCTCTTCACCGCGCATCACCATAACCCTTCAATTACCACCATTTCTTTCCCTCTTCTCTTGGTCTGAAGCTTTATCAAATCTCTAATTCTCTACCTAAGCTCCACTGGCAAACCACAACAGCAACTAATACCCTTCAATTGAAACCTGGTTTAAGAACTTCACTCACCAACAGAAACCATAACAGTTCACTTTATTTCCTGTTTCAATTCAAAGTCCTACCAAAACCCTTGTAAACCTTATGAACCATGGTGAGTAGTCGCGATAGAACTTCAGTGGATACACTGGTCGTTCAGATCTTTAAACAAACATATGGTGTGCATTCTTTGATAGTACAGGACATGAGTATTTAGTGGTGTTTCTAGCCGCCTATCATCTTCCCTGCAAACTTGGATTCACAAATTCAAGACAAACCCATCTCAATTCATCATTGAAAACACCTCAAATCCCATCCATTCAGCCATACATCATACGGGAAGAATTGCCATTTCTTCTCCCTTGTATTTCGAGCCTTGAGCTCTAGTTCTTGTCTGCATATTTAAATCTGAGACCAACCCATCTCTTCTAAACCTGCACGAACTCTAGTCAGCCCTTAATCTTCACCGTTCACCTCCCCACTGCCAATGGCAGAGACATCATTCTTCTCTTTTATTTTCTCGGCAACTAACATACCCTAAAACAAAATGAAACCAACTTGTAACACCTCTTCCTAGTCTTGACTTCGAAATCTTCTCTTATGAGTTCACTCCAAAATCTCTTGCCACTTATAGCAGAACCCATATTCAAGGGTTTCTCATCTTGATGGTTGCGGTGGTGGGCTCTTCTAGTTTTAAGACTGAAGCATTATTTCACGGATTTAGATAAGTTGCATTTTTTAGTTTTGATAAACACGGTAATTTTTGAAAATGTATATATATATTTCAAAAAAAAATCAAACATACTACTCCCTCCGTTTCAGAAAAAAAGTTACTTTTCTTATTTGCACAATTATTAAGACAAGATGAGAGAGAATAACTTTTATAATTTATTTCCAGATTTACCCTAATAAAAAGTTTAATACTACATATATCTTTATAATGAGAATAATAACATTTTTTAAAATAATAAGGGTAGTTTTGAAAGTTTGTTATATTGAAAATGAAAGTAACTCTTTTGTTGGAACAAAAATTTAAAGAGAAAGTAACTCTTTTCCTGAAACGGAGGGAGTATTTTTAAAATTTATCAATGGGATGAACGTTACAATTTTATCAGAAAATTTAACGTAAGATTATAGAAAATTGAAAATTGTATAAATCCGATATAAATATATAAAATAAATTTACAGCCGTCTAAATTCAAATATTGGTCATCCAACGATAAGATATAATAAACAATAAGGACCGTCAATTGAGTGTGTATTAATCACCCACCCAATCCGTACCACATATTGTACCATCAATGCACAATACAACATCAAATTTCATCCGAGAGACACGATTATCTTTGTTCTAAAGCGTGTGATTACATTAACCAACCAATAAAAGGAAGAGTAAACTCCACCAGTACTAGTTTTATTCTGAAGTGAGAGATGATATTGAGTATTTAGATTATCGATGTTTGGAAGATGGGCCAAGCCGTGGATTGCAGATACATGTCTCATATGAACATCCTAAAAATATACCCGTGAAAAAGATCAAATATTTTCAATGACATCCATTCAATACATCTGCTGTTACCTCTAATCATAGATGACACCATGTTGTCTCCATTGATAATATCACGGCAATGGTAGATATTCAATATATCATTGCAAGAGTGGAGAGATGATATCAATATTCTCTAAACTAAGCTAACATTCACACAAGGAACTTTGCGTGGTTCAGCTTACAATCAATGCGTACGTCTATGGGTGTTTGGCTGGTGTGTTTCACTATAATATGAATCAGGTTACGAAGTGTATATGAGTCGGCTTGACGATCCATCTTCTGTTGAGTTATGTGTGAGATGGATATTGTCTCTCTACCTTATCTCAAGAAGATTATCCAACCCTTACTAGTGTAAATTAATTAAGTGCGAGCTCCTTTTATATATATATATGGGTGAGAGATACCATATAGTGTGGTTTTTGTTGAGGATAATAGTTCCATATAGACTAAACCCCTAACCTATATATATTATATAAAATAAAAGGCCACTCTATTTATTGTCTATTAGTTTTAAATTGGTTGTTCATATTCTGTCATGGTATCAGAGCTAGCCCGTACGTGAGTAGTCTAACGACTACCCATACTTTATCCATAATGTAGAGGTTCTAAACTCGTGCCCACCGTGGAAGGAGCTACCCGTGCATGATGTAGAGGCTCCAAACTCCGCTCTTCCGTGACGGGAACTACCCCTACAAAGGGTCCACGTTGTAGAGATTCCAAACTCCACCCTACATGTGGAGGGGTCATGTTGAGGATAATAGTTCCATATAGACCAAACCCCTAGTCTATACACACTGTATAATAATATGAAAGACCACTTCACTCATTGCCAATTGATTTGGAGTTGGATGCCCATATTCTATCTAGGGCTGCACGAGAACCGACTGGAACCGACAAAACCGTACCTGAAACGGACCGAACCGAGGGTACAGGGTGCAGATACAAAAAATAAGAACCGAATACATCCGGGTACCAGGTACAGGTTCTACCTAGGAACCGACCTGTACGGACCGACTGTACCGAGTGTTATTAACTGTTGATCAGATTTTATAGTTTCAATCTCATCCGTCTGTTGTAAGTTAAGTTAGGTTACTCTTAGTCTTAGGCCTCTCTCCCTCTCCGTCATTAGTCTTACTTCTCCACCATTTCACGCCGGCTCGAAGAGATAGGATGAATCAGTGAGAAATATGGTTCGTATTGCAGCCGGTGGAGTGTGAATCGAAGAGAATAACAGCTAGAACGAAGAAGAGAGAAATTAGACAGACGGGTTCGCTGTTAAAGTAAGGGAATTTGGTTTGAGAAGATGAATTAGGGCTTGCTGTTAGGGTTCTGTTGATGATGTGAATCTGAGATAGGCAATAGAGTAAAGAATGGTGTTGCGAATTGAAGAAAAGAGAGTCCAAGAACATGGAGATGTTGGCCGAGAAATTGCAGAAAAGATGGGTTTTTCCATGGTTTTGACGAGAACAAGGTATATAGTGCTGTTGCTGTCATGGGTTGGTGGTGCTGAGAGATGGGCTTTCAGAGCTAGAGAAGATGATGAATGAATTTGGTTCAGATTTCTGGTATGGTTGATTCAATCAAGAGAGGAGAATTCGAGAGTTTATCAATACGTAGAAGATGGGTTCTACTGGATTCAAGTTTACAACAAGTGTAGAAATTCATACAACTATGCAAGATACATATTGGTTGGATTTGAATGGTGTTTGCTGGGTCAGGTGGAATGAATTGTAAGCTGCGATTGCAAGAAGAAGTTGCAGATGAGTTGGTGTTGTATAGATGTTGCTGGCATGGTCCGAATGGCTGTGTTGATGTGGACAGCAGTGAAGGTGCTGATGGATGGATTCTGAAGCAATCAAGAACAACTGAACAAGGGTTTACAAGAGATTAAAGCAACAAAGAATACAGTAAGAAGAATGAAAGATAAGTTTGAGTTAGTTTTGCCGAGAAACAATAGGATTGCAAATGGTCCTGTTAGATGAAGAATGAATGATTGGCTTAGCAATTATGGGTTGATGAAGTATTGATGTTGCATAGCTTAACTTGGCAGTTCGTTTCACTTTGGTAAGAAATTCATCCAAACAGACAAAAAATGGGTGATTGTCGTTGATTGTGTTATACATGATTTACATTCAAAACCAAATTTAAGATCAATGTGTAGAATTTTGTTAGATGCTTGGGTATTTTGTTTGATTGTACTGCTATTGTCTTGGACTTTTGGATATATTTTTTTAAAATGAGTAAAAAGAAAAGTATAGGTACAAGAATCGACCGGGACCGACTGGAAAAAGGGTATATGTACAAGAATCGAACCGAGAATAGAGGATACAAGTATACGGGTAGGGAACCGACCATAGGAAGGTACATGTACACGGTTCTACCAAGAACCGAGCCGAACCGACCTTTGTGCACCCTTAATTCTATCAGTTCTGTGTAAAACTAATTAATTCTTACAATTTCTCATCCATTAGCAAATGGATTTGATCAAACTAAAGATCCATGGTTGTGCATATATTCATTGTTGAGATCATAATTAATTTCATCAAGATCCACATCAATCGATGAGTAGTGAGGTACTTCAAATCCTTAATCTCCAACTATAATATCTTTTAAAACATGTTTATGATACCTTTCTCACAAACATTACTTATACTAGACCCACGGTGTTAACTGATTAACATGAGTTGGCAATATAGCTGATCATGCAGGAAACACATGAGTTAATTAGTATCATATGCGCAAATATAAATATGCTGTAGCCAGGTACATCTGTTATCTGGTGTGAACACCATAGTGCGTGCCTAGCAAATCATAGGCATGGGTCGTCTTGTTCTAATTCAGATAGTGCAGCAGGTTCATCATCATCTTCTGCTTCAACCTCTCCATCATCCTCTTCTTCTTCAAAGCATATAACCTCATCGATTCCATAAGCTGCATGTCCCTGACCAAAGGCTTTGATATGGTCTTTAAGAGATCTCTTGTGCTTGAAATCTGATCCACATATGCAATACCAGAGTTTACCACAGTTCTTCTCATGAGTTCTCCAGTCACCCCTCACCGCAAATGCCTTCCCACATTTCCTACACATGAAGGGTTTGATTCCGTGCTTCCTCTTGTAATGGGTTTGTAGTGTTCTGAAGTCCTTGAGTGGCTTCGACCTAGGGTTATCAATGTTGTTTCTGCAACCAGGTGCACAACAATAACAAGGCAACCTCAGCATAGCTGTTGGTTGGGTTCCCCTTAGAGACTCTGGCCCTTTTCTATACTGGGATCCATGGCCCCACATATGCATCTGCAATTAATCCATGTTTGTTAACTGATTTAATTATTGAGTTATATATATACACGTATAGTTGTGCACAAATTCCAATAATATGCAATGCCCATGCCATTACTTATCAATCTTCTAGTCAGCAAAAAAGACAAGAAGGAAGCTCAACACGCTGTGTGATTGTGCCTGTCTAGCTTTGTGTAGGATTCTGCAGTTCCATAGCATAAATTGAGGATGGAAGGCCAGTACTTGATACAAGGAAAGTCGTCACTGATATAATTCAGTTGGAGCTATCATAACCAAAAGGAAATGATGATGATCCCGTTCCCAAAACAATTAAAGATGTTGCATGATACATCACGAATCGAGATATCATAACATGAGAATTAAGTATATATGCAAAAAGACCCTAGCTACTTCAATATATATCACACTTGAGAAATCAGAAGTGCTGGATTTTCACGTAGTGCTACATGAATTACCCCTTGGATATTGCCTATGTTTTCTATATCGTTAAAAGATTCTTGACCATCACCTGACATGGGAATTCATTAAATGAGTTGTTAATCAAATGAGTTGAGATTAACAGAGATTAAGTAATTTATTTTTATTCTTACAATTGTTATTATTATTATGATTATTATTATGTCAGGCCGTTAGGGATCGGAGCTACTTAGTAGTATAACACGAGAATAAAAGACTGCCTTCTTCTTTGATTTTCTGTCCTTGAAAACCAAAAGGAATAAGCGGGGAAAACTAGTTAAAAGATAAACTAGTTATATACCAGTGATCATAATAAATATTATTTTTTTAAAAAAAGAATTACTATTATTTTTTTATATTAATATATTTTTAGGTTAAAATAAAAAAATAATAGTAATTTTTTTTCTAAAACAGAAATAGTATATAACTAGATTGATCCAGATCATGGACGATGATGGATGCAGGAGTACATATCTAAGTTTATTTAGAGAAAGTATGTTTTGATATAATATGAATTTATTAGTCAAATCAAGCAAAAAGAACCAACCTGCATGTTGTTGTATCTGTTGAAGGTCTTGCAGCAAACAGGACATGAAAACTGTGTAGGACCAATGAGAATCTGAGAAGTGGAAGGGATCCAGTACTGACTCTTGTTGAGTCTACACCCACCAGTACAATTAGTATTGGTAGTAGTAGTAGCGGTAGTGGGATAGCCAGTTGCTGCCACGGTAACACCACCTAATTGCTGCTGCTTAGTTGTAGTCATGAACTCATGGCTATTACTACTACTAGTGCTGCTACTCATGGTAAAACAGGAAGAAGATACCCTAGAGATCAGATCAGCAGTAGTGGTAGTAGTACTTGGGCTGCTAGGAAGACCTATGTGAAGGGCGAAGGCCACAGTTTGATCAAGAGGATATTTTGTATCAGAAGACGCCATGGTGGTACCAGTAGCAGTAGTAGTTTTAACGTTTTTATTAGAAGAGAATAAGCAGAATTTTGTGGCATCATCACCATTATCATAATCATCGGATCCACTGCTTATTTTCTTCTCCATCTCGTTACTACTGTTATAAATAGTAGTGTTGTACTCTTCCAACTCCGTAGCAGTACTGCAGGATGCCTCGTTAAAATCTTGATCGAGATGACTACCACCATTTCTACCTGTTGGGCCTAAGCAGCTCAGAAGGGGAAGAGGTTCTCTAAGAGGTGGAGATGAGGGCGGTGTGGATAAACATGAAGCAGATCCATCATAATTATGATGATAATATTGTAAAATAGAACAGTTATCACTGTTGTCAGCGATATTGCTCGGTGCTGCATATAAGTGGTGAGGAGGAGGAGGACGAGGACTAGAGGGTGAAGATGTAGGTGAGTAGTGTTGCTGGAGTTGATGTTCATTGTTAAGGTTGAACCATCCAGGGAAGAAACTAGAGTAGGGGTCTGACATTGTAGAGGTCAACAATAAAGAAAGAAGGGAAACAGAAGATGAGTAGAGGTCAGAGTATATGGAATAAGCTATAGGAGGATTGATTGATATTATTACTTGTAAGAAGAATGTAATGACTATATAGAAATAGAAGATCAATTCAGATTTGAGTGAGAGAAAAAGATAGAGAGACCAAAACCCCAAAAGACCAAAAAGTATGTGAAGAGAGAGATAGAGAGAAGATAATCAAATGTTGCAATTTAAGGGGTCCAAATTAAAATCTGCAATATCAAGAAACATGTAGTGGAGAGTAAAAAGGTTACCAAATCAAGAGTAATCAAGTATCCCACATAAGAGATTGATCAGAGTAGAGTCCAGTAAATAAATAAATGAAGAAACAAAAGGGAATGTGGGTATGTATGATCTTGGGACTTGAAAGAAAGAACAAGCTCCATTCATACTTGAGAATCCTATACTAGTATTAATTTTTATAATATATATTTAAAAAATCTTTCTGATCAAAGACAAGCTCGGAGCCACAGACAGTAGGCTAGAAGGTTGTCTCTCATGAAACACTACACGTTAGATTTGAGTGTTTCTTGTGAAAGAGAGTGGTGGGGTTGTTGTATCATTATACTAGTATAGAATTAATTGACCACGTATATATTGCATCAATACTATACACACACTCGCATAAGTACAAGAGAATATGAACAGTTGAAACTTCCCTTAACTTATTAGCTTAGTTGGATATACTATAGTAATGTCAGCTCGGGAAACAACAACTACTGTATTTACTTTGATATCCGAACCAGCATTTGCTTCGTAATAAGAGTTAAATAGGGGGAGAAAGACTGCACGTACAAACAGCCCCCTCTCCTCTCCTCTCCTCTCCTCTCCTCTTCTGCCTCTATCATCATTATCTTATCTGATCTACTGGTGCTCTCTTCTGCACACTCATATGAATAATTTCTTACGTTCACATCCAGGTTACTGTTCCTGCCGTCACTCTTTCTTTATGGCTATTGAGTTATCTGACCAAGTCAGTTTGTCTAGACCGATTCTCTCACATGAAAACGTAAAATTAATTTTGTTACATCTATGGTGTGAAAAATAGGTCATGGTATATAACAGTTATAACGGGTTTAAAAGACAGTAAGCACATTTTAGATCTAAAACATATAATTTAAGTAAAATTATTTTATTATTATTATTTTTTTAAACAAATTTAACTTGTATGTACTAGAAAATATAAATCTGAATATTTTGAATTATAACATTAGGATCCAAACATACATATTTTTTATCCAAAAAAGAAATATAATTTGGAACGTAACCTGAAATAAAACTAAACGGTCCTGATGTTCTGGCATGTAATTGGCCATCCCATCTGCTATTTCGTTGCCGGCATCCCGTATGATATACATGTTGTAAAAACTTTTCATCTTTTGAACGACACATAGAGCTTCTTCCAGAATATGTTTGCAATCCCATTTCACGACGACCTTCTTTCCTGTTAAATAAGATACTATCGTGTTATTATCACCCTCTGATTCTAACATTTGGATGTTGTTGTCTTGGGCCCATTTCAGTGCTAGGAGCGACGTCCTGCTTTTCGCTTCCTCTGGCGTAAAGACTAATAACTGGTGGCACTCTCCTCCTTTGATTGTTCCTACGGTGTTTAGAAAAATAAACCTCATTCCTTCCGGTAAAGAAACATCAATAAACGAAGCACCATAGTTAATCTTGTCATGGTCCACTCTAGGGGGTGCCCAACTAATATCACTCATTCACCCAGTCTTTGTCTTAGTCTTCGACCTAGTACCCTGACATATTCCCCCTAATTATCATAAGCTAAAGAATAATTGACCAAGTTCTGTTTGATAAGAATAATGGTGGAAGAAGCATTCTGCAACATTCCTATGAAAACTTGTGTATAACTAACCTTCCATATATGCCAAGACACAATGACACAAATATCTGCCAATTGATTATGATCATCGTCCCACCCAAAAGGAATAAGAAACCCAAGACTCAAACCACTGTCTGGCATTTAAACAATCAATATTTCAAAATGTAGTATCTAGATCAAACCAAACATCTTCGTAAACGGACAACTCATAAGAACATGCACTAATGTCTCCTCATCGTGGTTGCAAAGAGGAAAGCAAAAAAATCATTATGGATCCTAGCACCAAAGACAAACTTAATAGGGAGAATATTTGAAGCACACTTCCAGACAAACATTTTAGTTATGGGAATAACATTTAAAGACCATTTTCTTAAAGAGGAGTTGGAATCGAATTTGTACTACTATTAGTTTTTTCGTAATGAGATCGAGTAGCAAAAATACCATTTTTGTTATGAGACCATCTAAAATTATTCGATTGATCGAAGTTAATATTAATTCCGATAATGAGATTAACAGTCCCATAAGAAGATCCACATCCCACCCCTCATTTTAAAATTCAATAAGTTGGCCCACCATAGAGAATCAGGACTCTATTTCGCATGAAGGGGGCACAATTTTTTGTTTAAGAATGGGACTCAATTATCCACCCAAATATAATGTCAAAGCTATCACAAACTTCCCAGAAAACGTGTTCCTTACCGAACCCTTATTAATTCATTTCCAAATAATGGATCCATGGAAAAAAATTAGCCCTCAATGTCAACGGATGATTGTGCTTGCAGTACTTAATTAAGACAATTTTAGCCCATAAAGCCTCTTGATTATCAACCAATCTATAAGCAAGCTTAGCGAGCAAAGATTCATTTATTCTATCAAGGTTTTTGAAACCCAAGCCTCCTAAAAACTTCGGGGTACAGATGGGATCCCAAGATTTAATGTACAACCCATTCAAGCCTCATTTTCCCCCCACCATAAATTTCTTGTGATACATGTCAATTGATGTATAACAATCTTCGGAATAGCAAAACATTATATGAGATAATTAGGAATGGTATTAAGAGTGGAGGAAACCAAAGTTGCCCGAACCGCCGGAAATATGAATTTTCCTTTTCACCCTTTAAGCCTGACTTTAAATTTAGGTATAAGATTCGAGAAACTCGGAGCCATTGACGACCAAATAAAAGAGGGGCTCCCAAATACTGATATTTGAAGTTTATCTTTTTGACTCTAAGAGTCCGAATCAGAGTTATGCAAAATCTAGCAGAAGGCCCCTGATTTTTCAAAATTGATTGTTTTCCCAGAAGCAAGGAAGAAATCAGTTAAAATCCTCAACAAGTTCCTACATTCTTTGATATTATCCTAAGAGAAGATTAGGATGTTATCTACAAATAAAAGATGAGAAATATAGTGAATTTCCTTTGAAACTTTTATAACAGTTTTTTTTTTTTTTTGAGATTTGAATTCAAGAGCATACGGGACAACATATTCATACAAAAAATATTAGGGGAAAAGGGGTCACCCTGTAAATACCCCTAAAGCTAAAAAGGGAAAAAGATTCTCCTTCAGATCTATTTTAAGAGGAACGAGATGGAGGTGGTTGAAATGTATTGATAAATGAGGTCATACCAGTGCTCTGAAAGCCATTTTTGGAGAAAATTTTGATGAAAAAATCTCATTCGATTCTGTCAAAAAAAAATCTCATGTCAATCTTAATTCTTTGGATTCCATACTTCCCTTTTTCTTTTTCATCGAATCAAAACTTCATTAATAATAATAGCATTATCCACAATTTGCCTACCTGAGACGAAAGCAGCCTGATAAGGAGAGATGAAACCATTAAGATGAGGTTTTAGCCCATCAGTCAAAATTTTAGAGATTGTTTTGTAAATGGTATTGCAAAGTCTAATAGCGAAAAATCAGCAGGTTCAAAGGGATGGTCCTTTTTGAGGATAATTGAAAGAAACGTTTGGTTTAAGTCTTTATGAAGTAATTTAGTTCAAAACAACGCTAATATGAAGATAAATGTCACCTCCAACAATACCCTAGGTTTTTTAGGAAAAACCTACTGGAAACCCATCTGGAACAAGAGATTTCGACAGATGCATTTGAGAGACCCAAATTTCCGCGTCAGATGACGATTCCACCAGAGAGGCATTAAGATCCTCAGTAACCCAAGAAGGAATGAGGTCCAAAACAGTTGTATGAGATAACTAAAAATTCCCAACTGAGGGGTAAGAGGACTGGGAGATAGGCTCAAAGTGAGTGTTAAGAAAGGTAGCTATGTCGTTGGACTTCGATTTGACTACTCCATGCGTATCTCGCAGTTTCATAATTTTATTTAAACAAAATCTTTTTGTAACAGTTCAATAGAAAAAAAAAACAGTATTCATATCTCTAAGATTGATATCTTTATCCCTTGATTTCTCTTTTCATGAATTCTTCCTCAATATTATACCACTTAGTTATCTCTTTTACCAACTTAATTATCCTATTCCAAGTGATCGTTTTAAGTTTTGCTAGATTTTTGGTGAATTGAATCCAAATTTGCTCTAAGCTTTTTAATAGAACTCTCATATAGGGGCTTATAGAATCAACAGAGCGGCTTTCCATAACAAAATAGTTTCATTAGTTAGTAAAATCAAAAAACCGTATCGATAATATTTTCATAATAGCTAAACTGACCATGTTTAATTAGTAGTAATTATTTAATTAACTAGTAGATTAGACTATTAAAATTATGTTATAGTTAATTAAACCAAATCAAATTTTTAATTGTGTTGTTTTTGTGGGAAAAAGTAGAAGAAAAAAAAGATAATTTTTTGGAGATTTTCTGGAAAAAAAACTTAGACTTTGATTTACTCAACCAAAATGAGTGATTCTAGTGAGAAATTTAAGGTGGGTCAATCCTCATACGATAAAGCACGTAAAAAGATTGATTTTTTTAGTTTTCCAGGCCAATTTACGGTTGAGTTTTTTCCTTTTAACCAACCGTAAGACCAATTTACGATTAGGCTATGATTAACTCCTAATCATAACTGAGTGAAAATTGGTAAGACCAAATCGTAATGTATTTATAGTTGGGTTTTAGTATTTCGAACCCAACCATAACTCGTTATGTACATGGTTGCACCAGTTACGGTTGAGTTAAATAAAAAAACCCAACTGTAGGTCTTTTTACGGTTTGGTTTATTACGAACATAAATATTTATGTATGTTGGTTTTTGGTTTTTATGGTTGGGTCCATCAATTGAGGATTTTTTAAGGTTAAGTTTTTAAAGACGAACCAAACCGTAAATTTTTATGGTTTTTAAACATAATCGTTAAAAACTTGGAAAAAAGAAAAACATGGTTTTTTATGGTTGGGTTTTATAGAAACGAACCAAACTGTAATAAAACTGTGAAAAAAATTCTTCATTTTTTTTTTAAAATACGATTGGGTTTTATAATTTTCCAAACGTAACAGTTTTAGAAATTGGTATTACGATTGAGTTTTGAAGAACTCCCAAATGAAAATTTAACTCAAAACCTAATTTTCACTAAGATTTCAATCAATCTAATATTTCCCAAACACAATAAAGAAAAAAAAAGATATGAACGTCGAATTGCCGATTAATCGAAGACGATGAAATGATTTCAATTGAAATAAAAAAAAAGAGGGAAGGAGTTACGATTAAGGAGAGTAAGAAGAGACGGAGATTCTTATTAGAATAGGGTAGGAGTTACGGTTGAGGAGAGTAAGAGAAGAAGACTTTGATTAGAATAGGGTTTTGATTTAGTTATTAAGTCTTAATTTTAGATGAAGGGTAACTTAGATATTTTGTTATTGCCTTATGACACCTTAACCAATTACTTAATCACTATGAATCCGGAAAAGCCCCTCTGTTGATTTCATAAGCCCCTAGTTATATGAGGTTTCTTTTAATACGGGTTGAGATATTTTTAAAAATAACCTTATTCCATTCTCTAAGCTTCTTCTCCAGTGGGTTTTTAGTTTAAAACATGCACAAAATTCCGGAGAGCCTAAAACAATTTTTTTTCCGTTCCGAGTTGATAACATCAAGGAAAAAATCATTTTTAAAGAAAGTGTTAGAAAATTTAAAGGATTTAAAATCATACTTAAATAATTTAGATAAACACATAAGGAAAGGACTATGATTCTAGTCGAAAGGGAAAGGTGGAAAATAAAGGATTTTGGAAAAAAGATATTGTGTTCCATATTCATGAGAGCTCTATCATTGTTCGATTAACTCATTATTAAACCGATGCTTCGCCCAGGTGACCATGTTATATCCCTCTAAGCCCACATCAAGAAGACCACACAAATCAACGATGATGACACTGGTACCAAATTCGGAAGATTGGGGATCCCTACCTCCACTTTTTCCAGAAGGGTGCAACACTAAATTAAGATCCCCAACAAGAACCCAAGGAAGATGAGTGATTTTATCCCCAATGTCTGAAGCAGTAGCCCAAGGTTCATGCTTTGAACCTCTAAAAGGATAACCATAGAAGAAGGTTATGAGGCATTCCGTAAAGGATTGAGGGTTTACCACAAGAGCATTAATCATGTTAAAAGATTTTTGGATGACTCCAAAACTAGCATTTTCAGTCCAACCTAAAGCTATACCTTGATGATTGTCATAAGTGCAACAAATTAATCAATATATTTCCCATTAGTTAACTAGTAATATAACGGTAGTAAGGATCGTTCCCACAGAATCTAATATAATTGATATGTTATTTAGATTAGCAAACAATAGTAAATACTAAAAAGAGGGTTTGTGGATTAATTTACTAAAAATAACAATAAAAATATAATAAGAAATAAAGGATGATTAGGGCGTTACCAAACGTTAACTCAAGTAGTAGGTATCCTTCGTTAAAATCATCCATCACTAATCGTAGAATATCAACTAGATCAGTGTTATTCCCAAAACTCCTTTTAACATTGGTTACAAAAGTTCTCGACTACCAGATCTTATTCATCTAAACCACCAAGTAGTAGATTACCCAAGGTGTAACCCAATTGAACGCTTTAGGCTTTTTGAATTTAGGTTGATCGCAGTAGTTAAACTCTTAGATCAAGGTCCACTTGCTGGTGTTACCTTTACTCGCAATTGCTCCACAGAATCCCTTTGCAAGGTCTCGCGATTTCTACTTTTGTAAATCGTTGTTTGACTATTATACTTATCTCATAACTCTTTACTAGAAATAGAATAGTTAATAGATTAATTTAACATGCACTCCAAACAGTCTAATAATCCCTCATAAGCATTAGATATAGTAAAGATAAGCGACAATGATTAAAACTCCAAATAAATTTATATAATTAATTAATCTTCATGTCTAAAACACTGAATTTCCCCTTAATCAATAAAATAATTAGCTACTCATGATACAAGGAAAGATGAAAAAGAAGAATGAACGAATGTTTTCCCCCTACAAGGGTAAACTCTAGGTTTAATATGTAGAGAAAATTATATGTATAAGTTGTATCTAGGCTCCCCTCTATATAGGCTTTTGTAACCCCCTCTTGATGTCTACCCAAATAGGAAACCTGAAAACCATCAAATATTTTCACCTCCTTTTAATCTTTATCCAAGTAGAAAACTTAACCTCCTCAAATACTAACACCTCCTTTTAATCTTTATCCAATTAGGACACTTAACCTCCTCAAAATCCAACAAAAACCTTTATTTTCACGTCCAAGGCAAGCCCAAAACGCATCTTTTCTTTATTTTCCCGCGCAGGCCCAAAACAGGCCCAACATAAACCAAATCCAAGTTGGTTTCACTGTTTTGCTCATAATTTATTCATATGAATGTAGAATAACCTCATTATTTTTTGCGTTCGCTTCGTCTTTCAACTCTCTACAATATGGTGAGAAGAACTCCTGGATTTGAATGTTTAATTATTTACTTGATAGTCATTCTTATGTTTTCCGACGTCCTTTACTCATTTTCGTCGCATTTCTTCCACTTATCTTGGCTATAAAAACTTGGGTACTTGGGGTACTTCGCCTTTTAGCTTTTTTGTATTCATTTTTACTCTTACTGGGATGATTCAACTGATAGAAACAAATAAAAAAAACACAAGAGTACTAAAAAGTAATATGCAAGAAGTATAACAAATATTAATATGGATTTGACACTAAAATCATGTAAATTATGCACTTATCAACCCCCTTTGAGGCCTACTGGAGGAAAAGTGTCATAAGAAGCAAACTTACGTTTTTTTTCAAAAGAGGGATGACTTTTCGTCAATATTTTTAGTTTCGGAGAGAAAATAAAAATCAACAGCATGGGAATGGACAATGTCCAAAAGATTTTTCCTTGTAACAAGAGGAACATATCCCTAGCAATTCCAGGCTATGACATTCATTATACTTCACTTATCCGTAAGCAACCGATCGATAATAATAGTGTACACCCAAACTTATGATTTAATCCACCCACTTTCCATACTTATCCATAAAAGTCACAACCGACCTAGAAAACAGTAATTTCCGCACCACCAGAAACCTTTTTGAACATTATAAATCCAAACCTCAAACCATGGAACAATACAGTAACTCTCAAAGAACACTACACCATTTTTCTCGATTCGCAACAAATATGACGCGTTATGAATCAGGGTTGTAACAATTTTTACCTGTTGCAAAAAGGCGTATTACAAATCTTTTGTAACGACAATGGGGCCGTTATGAATTTGGAGTTGTAACAACATTTGTAACAGAGCAAAGCCGTTACTACGTGGAATTTCGTAACAGACAAGAGCTGTTACGATTTTTTTGTAATAAGAATGTCATAACATCTACGAGCCGTTACAACGTGTCATTTTTGTAACAAGCCTAAGTCGTTACTACGTGTCTTGTTGAAACAGTTTTGAGTCGTTACGATTTCTTTTGAAACATAAAAAAATTTATTGCCATTCAATATTGACCAATTTTGACCAGGTCAATATTGTCTGGCAATTTATTTTCAGCCGGAAATAAGCCGGAATTCAAAATAACCTGCATACACCTTTCATTCCATCCTTCATCCACATTCAATTTATATCAACATTCATTCAGTTCGTATCAATATTCATTCGATTCCGTATCACATTCAATCAATTCATATAAAAAAAGAATATAAATTCTTCTAAGTACTAATTTTTTTTTGTTAAGTATCAAATTCTGAGGGAATACATAGAAACTTCCTAAGTTCAGTTTATTCTGACTTAAATCACTAGAAGTTCAGCTCAAACACTACATAGAAAATTCCTAAGTTCAGTTCATTCTCACTTAAATCACTATAAGTTCATCTCAAATACTACTACATAGAAACTTACTCAAAACTTGCAGATACTTCCCAAACACTAGTTGCCAAGCATTTTTTATCAAATTCTGCATAATCCCTGGCTTTAAGTTCATACTGCAGGAAACAAACAAAAAATATATATAAATAAGGCTATATTTATAAGCCCTATCCAGAACACATAACCGGAAAAAAAATGCATTTGTGTGTTAAAAAGGAATTAAAACCATTTCCCAATAAAAGAACGGGGCCATATGCAATCATACGTATCGTAAGAAACAATCACATAAAACCAATCAATCGGAAGTAAAAGTAAGAGAAAAATACTTGAGAATGATTCATCGTATGCCACCGTAAGAGATTCAAAGGTGAGTATGCTCAAGTTCAGAGAAGCAGTAATAGCATTATTTGAAGAAAGTTCTTGAGGCTAGATGAAAATAGGGTTGGTGCAGGCAGTCCGAGCAAGGATTGTTTGTGTAAGATTAGATACCTTATCTTCTCTAGATAAATCAAGGTATTTTCCAGCATTGGAATCATCACTGTCTGAATCAGTGTCAACATAATCAACTTTATCCTCAACCACTACTGTTGCCCGACCTTCTTCCATACACTGCAGACTTCTTCTCGAAATAGAAGAACCTCATACTGAGAAAAATAAGATCCAGGAATACGACCAAAGTAGTACCAGCCCTTTGATAAGAAAGGCCATTGCTAGAAATGCCATTCAAAACTCTATTTTTTTTTCTTTTTTCTTGCAAGCTCAGTTTCTACCATTCAAATTCTATTAGAACTCATTGATATGAGTATTGCTGACCTAAATCTAGTGAAATATCTTCAAAATGAAGAGAAAAAGACTACAAAAGCCAGAAAAGTGTTTTGAGCAACGTCATGATTTTTTATTAAATAACAACTGTCATTTCGGGTTTTCAATGAGAAATAATATGTAACCCAATAGTTGTAAGAAAATATTCTAAGAACCGAAACGAGCACTGAACTAGAAAAGTTATTGGGTCAGTGATATGATTCAACCCGGATTTACTAGGTCAAAATATATGAACTTACAAACATGTTTCTAATAAAAAAAAGTAGAGCTAAAAATATCTATAATACAAAACAAATAGTAGACAAGTTGACCTAGATAAAGAAGGCCAATATTTTTTTATGGAGGAGATAAAAAACTGTCATAATTCAATTAGAGAAAGAAATGAGATATAGAAGGGTTAGGATTTGTTTATGGATGATATAAATCTATTGTTTGTGGTTCAATGGGAGATTATAAATCAATGACTACGATGCCATGATATGTGTAGGATAAGATACGATGAATCAACGGTTGTGGTTTTTCAAACTCACCACTATCTTACCTGTGATTCGACCGACGGCATGTGTAAAATAAAAAACCCTTTTGTTTATTACTATCGTTTTAGGAAGAAAAGCAATCGGAGAGAAGCAAATCGGATGATCGACGACAGGTTCCATTTTGAGAGTTTCCCACGGAGGAGAAATAAGACAATTCACGCAGTTCCCATTTTTGAGAACTATGTTGTTACTCATGGGTTCTCCAAGTTTCTTTCTACCGAAGATCAATTTGAATAATATTAATAAAATTCAATAAAGGGTATGATTTTGTATGTTTTAGTTATATGATTCTTTGAAGATCCCAAAGTTTGATTCATTATTTTTCTGAATTTTTGAATGATTTTTTTATTTGATTATTTTGATTTATTTTTTATGCATCCAGATGTATGAAGCCAATCCGAGATATGTCAAAACTGAAAAAAGGTATGAAGCGAATTCGTCAAACATAGAGAATTGAATTTTGCATGTTACATATCTGAACATATCGATTTAGAGAATTGTGATTTTGTGGATCTTAAAGATGAAACTGTTCCATCTCAAGCACATCGACAGTGGATACACATCATTTTTGTAATCTCTTGAAATATAATAGGTGGGATTTAAAGTTGATGAGGAAGTTAATGGGTGAGAGATAATACACATGGTTTGCTTTATCATTTTGGGTATTGCCGGTTAAACTATCACCCTCTGTTCCCAAGGATCTTTGGGTAACAAAGTTTGGCTACAATTTTGCAGCAGTCTTGATGAAGAGCTACAACATATTTGTTCCCAGGTATTATCAAGCATTAAGGTTCACATAACTTATAAAAGAACTTGGTAAGAAGTGATAATGAGAATGATGTTTCATTGCTTGATCATGTGTAATCTGTAAGATAATGGAAATCGACTTGCAATACGTTACTTTTCTTAAAATCCTATTCAAATTTGTTTATTGCATAAACTAGGTTTGCTTTGAACCTCAATTTTTCATGAACATCTCAACAAGATGTTGTCAATCTTTACATACAAGAACTTTTCGATTGAATTCGAAGATCTTCTTACCATACGTTTTTATTATTTTCATTTTCACTCACTAATTAAAAAAATCCTTAATTATGTAAAATCCTAATTCTGAAGAACTTTAATTTCATTAATATTTCTCAAAACCAAGGTAGTACCATACCGGATTTCGGTAAATACCGGGCGAGAGCGATACACTGGTGTGTCGGTATACCAGGGAAATTTCGGTTTTAAATATCGGTGAAATATCGGTCCATATATTTTATACCTATAATTTTATGAAAAAAATACTAGTTCACATTTTATAACTATAAATATATTTTAACACGTTATAACAAACATATTTCACAAAGTTTAGAAAGAAAAAATAGTAATCATCTAAAATATATAGATCCATAGATTTTCATTCAAAGTTCAAACTGGAAACACAAGAGAAACAAGACAACTTCAAATTTCATTGTCTAAAATGCTAATTAAACAAGAATATTACAATTCTAATCGAGATCATTAGATTAATTATAGATATTATCATATCCATATATAATTCTAAAATATCATAAAAAATATGAGTAACAATTCAAAACCCTAAAACAAGGATAATTTTTTTTTTTCATTTTTTTTTTTGATTTTTCAAAAAAATAAAAATAAAAATAAAATCGGCCATACCGGTATACCGGATTTCGTTTCGGTTTTACCCCGAAATCCGAAATCCTGACGAAATTTCGGCCATTTCGGCCGAAATGTACTGCATAGCAGCACAACTCACAACCCATGCATATTTAATGTTTCACTATTTTGTTTATTAGCACTACCAACTACCTCAACCACCAACATCAAACAAATATTAATAGACCACTGATAAGTGCATAATTTATATGATTTTAATGTTAAAGTCATACTAATATTTGTTATAATTCTTGCATATTACTTGTTATTACGTTTGTTTTCTATATTATGTTTTCTATTAGGTGAATCAACCGAAATCAACGGATATGGTGTGTTACAAAGAGCTAAGAAGAGGAAAGTCCGGCATGAAAAGGAGAGGTTAAAGGATGGAAACACAACTTTGAAACAAGAGTTCCAGAAAGATTTACGGTTGAGAAAGTATCCCAAAACCTAACCGTAAAAGAAGTCGACCTTGAAGACAAATTCCAGACCCTCAAACCCAACCGTAAAATTAGTTGAAGAGATATGAAGATTTTGTCATTGTCATCTTATAGAGAATTGAAAGACGAAGCCAACCCAAGAAGAATAAGGTCAATCGGACATCGTATAAGGGAGTTATGACCAAAATGGTGAAATATAAAAAGTATCCAGGAATAATTACGGTTGGGTTTAATGGACTCGGACCCAACCGTAACTCTGAGGATTTTGAGTGAGATTTTTGTGTCAGAATTTCGGTTGGGTTTATTGGTTCGGACCCAACCGTAACTGGGGTAGTTTGACACGCGTTTGGGCTTCTAAACAAGGAAAACACGGTCCCAGAAGAATCCGAAACCCTAAAAAGAGAGGATACTTGAGGGCCAAGCATTGAAGGGTATAAAAGAAGACATCTAAGGCCCAAACAAGATATATCTAGATATATTAAGGAATCTCTACAACCTCTTACCTCTCATACTACAATTCTATATTAAAAACCTGGGTTTACCCCTTTAGGGGGAAACCATTCTTCTTTGTATCATGAGTAGCTAATACTTTTGTTTATTGATCGTACATGGACAGTAGTTAGAGTCGACGGCTCTCCTAGGGTTCCCTCCTCTGGGATCCCTGGGGAAGAGGATCAAACTGGCCCTTGCGAACAGCTTGATGCACTATCTCCCTTCAACCCTTTGAGCGAAATGCGGCAAAAGGAAGCAAAATCCATGGACCGACCCCATCGTCTCCACCTCGTAGGAACTACGAGATCACCCCAAGGACGCCTTCGGCATCCAGGGGTCACAGACCGACCATAGAACCATGTTCAATAAGTGGAACGCATTAGCTGTCCACTCTCAGAAGGATGAATTTAATGTTCTAGATGTGAAGTTTTATTAGTTATACAAGTTTATTCAAAGTTTTAATCATAATCGATTGTCTTTACTATATCTAATGTTTATGGGTAATTCTTAGATTTTTTGGGATGCATACTAAATTAATCTCTTGATTTTTCTGTCGATAATATTGAGTTATGAGATAAGTAATCGTCCATTGACTCGTACACAAGTAGAAATCGCAAGACCTTGTAGAGGGATTCTGTGGAGCAGTTGCAAGTGAATACAACACCAGCAAGTGGACCTTGATCTAAGAGTTTAACTACTGGGATCAACCTAAATTCACAAAGCTTAAAGCATTCGATTGGATTACACCTTGAGTGATCTACTACTTGGTGGTTCATACGAATAGAATCTGGTAGTCGAGAACTTCCGTATCCAGTGATAAAAGGAGTTTTGGGGATAACACTGATCTAGCTGCTATTCTACGGTTGGTGATGAATGATTCTGACGAAAGATAAATAAGTATACTACTCGAGTCAACGTTTGGTAACGGAAAATGACTCCCTAATCATCTCATTCTTCTTCTTATTATTCTTTTTAATTACTTTAAACAACCAATCCCCTTTAGTATTTTTTTTATTATAGTTTTGCTAATCTAAATAACATCTCAATTACATAGCTCTCATGGGAACGATCCTTACTAAAACTATATTACTAGTTAATTAGTGAGAAACATATTGAGTAATTTGTTGCACTTACGACACACATCAAATTTTGGCACCGCTGCCGGGGAGCAGTTGCTAATTGATTTGTTATTTGTTTTGGCTCATTTTAGTAGTTTAAAATTTTTCACGTTTTTCTTTATATTTTTTAGGTTTTTTTGTTAACAACTCGTTGAAGGTGTTCAATTCTCGTTAAAAGCGGGAGGTAAATTCTAAAAACAGGTTGTAAGTATCACTTTTAGTTATTTTTGTTTTAGGCTTTATATTTTTGTTTAGATTTTAGCTTTTATTCTTGTGAGTCGTCATGTTTCCATTCGGAAATAACATGTACGGTGCACAAGATCAATCACACAATAGTGGTAATCAATATGGTTTTCAATCTCAATCTTATGACAACTACCAACCATACCAAAGGTATAATCAAAATCAATATTTTGGCTATGACCAATACCCTACAGAACCTTATGGTTATTCTCATACATACCAACAACCTCATGGTGGGTATGTAAGTGAAAAATCACAAGGATGGGAGGATAATTATGTTTCTAATAATTTCTTTAGTGCTAGAGATTCTACTTGTGCTAAGTTAGACGAACTCCAAAGTCTAATGGAGCAATTTATTCAACAACAAGATGAGCACACTCGAAAGTTAGATGAGTTGCAACAATATGACTGGGAAGAGTCACATCGAGAAATTCAAAGGAATTCAGAGAAGTTATATGAACAAATTGCTCAACTCGGTAAAAATAGGGATAAAGAAGTGATGTAATTTTTAATAGTGGTAAATAGAGTGTCGTTCTCTCGAACTTGTGAAGACTGAATTTAGATTTTAATAAACTAATTTTTTAAACTACAAATATGCACAAAAGATGAAAATGATATTTACAAATTACTGAGGTTATGGATTTCACCATTAACCAATTAAGGTGATTCAATATACTCAATATTCATGCAATTCTTTCGTTTAATTTGATTCTAAAATATTGCAATAAGTAGATTTCTAGAATAACAATTGTATAACAAAAGCATGAAATATCTAAACCATAAGCAAAGCATATACCATCTAAGAAATCACAACTGCTTAATAAAAATCATTTAATCAAATTTTTAATCAAGGCAAATATTCATAAAAAAAATTACAAAAATTAATTAAAAATAGAAATGTACCATTTTTATTGAAACAATGGCTTCCTCCGTCACCTCAGAAAATGGGGTTTAGCTCATCATTCTCAAAACACCCTCACAAGATATGTCATGGCTCAAAGTGCTTAAAAATAATGAAAAATAATGAAAACAGTGAGTTTGCAACGTTTATAAACGTTACAGAATCACTGTTGCTAGCTGTTACAAAAGAGCTGAATTCAAAAGAATAGGCGACGTGGATACACAGCTACGACAACAATTTATTCAAACTTTTGGCAACATTTTCTTCATCTTCTTCATCATGATCATCACGAGCTGATTTTTCTGGAAACTTCTGATTTCGATTTTGGCTCTCCAGAACCCCCCCTAAAATCTTCCTAGACCCTTCTCTTTATACTATCACGATCAAAACACTCCAAACCTTCTACAAATTTCTCACAAATCTTTTCATTTAATGGGAATACCCGGTGATTTTTTTCTTTCAATTTTCGTGATTCTGTTTTGATATTGTTTCCCCTTGTTGCTATGATATTCAAAATACTCATGAAGAATTATTAACGTGATATAAGAAAGATCTCCCAAACTATTCCCGTCCATTTGTTCTTGCTAGAGATTCTCTTTTTCTTCCCCCTTTTTCACGTGAAAATATCTTGAGAAAGAAATCTTGTTTTGATTTTGAGTATCCCAAACAACTCATCTTAATTAAGACAAACATATATCGTGTCTTAAAAAATTAAGTTTACCCAAAAACACACTTCACAGATTCACGCCAATTAGAGATATACGTTCCCGCCAAAATTTGGATTCGATTTTTAAAGAAGTGGATGCCTTTAGTAGAAGTCCGGGTGCCTTTATCAATTTTTTAGGGTGCCCTAATCCAATATGAAGGTGCCTTTAACACTTTTGTTGAGGGTGTTTTTAACACTTTTTAAGCCAATTTTCTCCACAAAAGTTTATTCTTCCAAAAAAAACTAAAAGCACATAAAATAATAATAGTACAAAATATGAGAACTATTAACACAAGTATGAGACTAAATAAGACACATAAATGCGTCTATCAGGAAAAAGTATGGCCTCAAAACCAAAACAATTCTGAAATTCCTAAGAATGATAAAGACTATTATGAAGATGAGCAACCTTTGGAAATTCCTTGCAATGATGAAGTTATTCCAACTCCGACTCATAATAACGATCATTCGCCTATTCAAAAGGATGAGCCTTGGTATAACAGAACCATTGTTTTAAACTGGGTAACATACTCAAACGCATATAAACGTTATAAAGAATATCCAGATTACAATATTCTTAGTCCAGTTGATTTGCGAGAAGAAGACCCGGTTATTTCTTCTGAGGAGACTCATACCGATTATCCTACGATTTTCACCGAAGAGGATCTTCTTAGAGGGGAATTCGATTCCTATGATGAGAGTGTTGAAGAGATAGTGATTGAGAATGAAACCAAATTGACTGACTTCGTGGAAGACCCAATTGAGCTCACCAAGGATAATAAAGATGCTAAGATTTCTATTGAAGCAGAAACTGATAAACAATGGTTTTCAAAAAGTTTTGATAGAGGACCACTACACATATGAGGTAAATGATTCATTGTATACACATGATGAGTATCATGTAAAAGGTTTGTCTAATCCTTTGCATATTTATGTATCTTTTGATCCTCCCCCAATCAAAATAGTTCCCCAAAAAGTTGTTCCGATTTTAAGGAGCTAGATCACTTAGGGTTGAGTATCTATGCTACAAAAACCCTTAAGAATTATTTTGCTTCTATCTACCTACCACCAGATGTGTTTGATTCTAACACTGTGCAAGTTCACCGAGAGGAAACCGTAAAAGTTCCTGCATTCTATGTTCTTTATAGTAAAGAAAAGACTAAGTGTAAGGGAAACTTCCATAAAGTAGCAGTTTCAATATTTACATCTTATGCTGACGTTTTTGTGAAGCTGTTATTAGAACTGCATATTATTATCTGGGTGGATCCTAAGATTTTTAGATTATTGGTTTAGGGCGCTAACCAGAAGATCAGGCTGAGAACGTTAAACTAATCGTTGAATGGGAGGCAACTGATAAGAAGATTATCGAGTCACTAAGTTGGAGCAACAATTAAACGCGTCAAAGTGAGAGTTCTACGCAGTGAAAAATGGTGGAGAGTCATTATAACTACCGAAAAATATCTTTACTCTCTGGTTTGGGATTTGGATGAATTTGAGTTGGTTTTGGATTGAATATTTAGTCCTTATCGATTAAGGAGTAGTTCCGAGGGTTTCCTAAACCTATATAAGTTGAAGAGAAAGCAGAAAAAAGAAGTTGGGAGCTCGAGGAAAAAACCAGGGAGAAAAACTCACCTGCTCGTGAAGAAGGAGAAGAAGACAGAAAAGCAGAGGAGAACTGTCGTATAAAGCCGTTAATAAAACATTCATGTTTTGCAGTGTTGTGGAACAATCGTTCTTCTCTGAATCCTTTAGCAACAAAGAATTGCTTCAACACCGTAACAAAATATAGTTTGCAATACTTATATCCGTCCTAGATTCTCTATGTTAATCGTTTTTGTTTCTTTTCTTTTTTTTCAACACTTTTGATCTATGTTTCTATATATTGAGAGTGTATTGAGCATGATGAGATAAACTCAATCACTGAGACAATGGAGGAAGCCATATTTCATGAATGAATGATAACTATTTTTGATTCTTTATGACTTTTGCATTGATTTTAAATTTATTTTTTTATTTTTTCTATTTAGTTGTGATTTTGTTTGATGGTGTATGTTGGGACTTAAAATCTTTTGATACGCCATGCTTACGATTTACAGTTAATGTTTTACAAATCTACTTTTGGCAAAGAAACAAAGTCAATAAAAGAGCTATAAATGTTAAGAATCATTGTGGAAATCACTTAGGAGTGATTTTGGTGGAATCCTGAGTCCTAGTTCTTCCAAATATTGTTACAATCTTTCAAAAATTTGCTAGTTTAAATCAAAATTAAGTCTAAAACGAATCTTCACAAGTCTCAGTGAGCGAACTGTTTTTACCACTTTTCTAAAATGATCAAGTTTTTGGCGCCACTGCCGGAGACTTTTTTTTTAGGTCAGAGTTTTAGATTTATTTTTGTTTTTAGATTTAGTTTTATTATTAGATTTTTATTCTTTTGTTCTATTTCACATTTTTCGGTATTTATCTGTTTGCTACAGGTTTTGGATCAAAAAGAAAGTTGATCCAAAGATTTGGTGATTAATTAAAGATTTGGAGTCATTTTAATTCATTTTTCTAGGTTTTATTTTTTTTATTTTAGAAATTCTACTAGGGTTTTTATTTTTGTAGTTCTTTTTATTTTATGTTATATTTAGACACTTTTGGACTTTATTATTATTTTTAAACCCTAAGGAAGGATAGTATTATATATGAACTGCACAGGGAAGGACGACAATTACGATATTGTCTCGGCCCCTTGGGTTCGTACACTGACAAAGGAGTTAGTGACCCGAGTCGACTTTAACGGTTCATTGCCCGTCTGGAACGGGAGGTAAAACTCGATCAACCCACGAATCTCCTGCTAGTGGGTTTACTGTATTCCTTCGTATGCATATATGTCGAGGAAATGAATACAAACTTTACTTTCTAGTAAAGGGCAAGAACTGGCTATACAAGATAAGGGTTCGGATTTAATCACCGTATCCTTCTTACCCGCTTTAGGAACACGTTACCAAACACGAACCTAAACCTAAAATTTGACTAAAAAGAGACCGTTAGGGTAACGAGCTTATTGGAAAATCTATCGAAAGGATTGTATTGTTTACTTTGTTAGCTCAACTCAAGGATCAGGAACGTTAATTTAAGTTGATTCGTGCCACCTTGTATCCCAAGGAAACGTTTTCCAAAGAGGTAGGGTTATCCAAACTCCTTAGAGCTTATCTTGCCTCACTCAATTAATTTACTTTATTCTGATCGGTCCAAGAGGTTTGATAAAACTGTAATTAGTTGCCTTTTGGAAGAATAAAAGTTGTCTAAAAACAATCTAAGTGGAGTCATCATATTTTTTTTTTGCTAGATTCAATAAGATTGATTTGGTTGAATCAGCTTTGCTTGTGTTTGTTTAGAATTCCCTTCCAACTAGGATTTTTTATTTTTTATTTTTTTAGTCATTTAGTGTATGCCAAGACCGCTCGAGACCATCACTGAGCGAGCTTGGAAAAGAGACACTCTAGGTCGTTTGATTAGCGAAAAGCCTAGTAGTTCTGTTTCTGAAAACAAGGATCTCGAATACTCTTATCTAGAGAGCCCTGTGATTGGAAACTTTAATTTTGAGAACTTGACACTATGTAGAGAAGTCACTCCTAGTCCCGTGATAGTACTAGAAATAGCAACCTTAAAAGCTTTGTTGAATCCCACTAGGTATACTCGTCCACCATGTATCAAGTTAGCTGCAACTGAAGGAAACTATGATCTTAAACCAGGGACCATACAGATGCTCCCAATCTTCTTAGGAAAAGAAAATGAAAAACCCTACTTTTATATGGGAATTTGAAGAAATCTGTAGTACCCTAAGAATTCACAACCTTACTGATGAAGATTTGAAACTTAGGTTGTTTCCTTTTTTCCTGAGAGACAAAACCAAGTATTGGTTATATAGTTTGCCATCTAAGTCTATCGAGACATATGAACAACTTACATCTTCCTTTTTCTCGAATTTTTTCCCTAGGCACAAAACATTATCTCTTAGGCAACAAATTTGCACATTTTTGCCACAAGAGGGAGAATCTTTATATAGGTATTTGGAGAGGTTCAATGATTTAATGACACAATATCCTCATCATGGCCTAGAAAAGGTAAGGCTAGTTCAGATATTCTATGAAGGAATACATTGTCCAACGACAACCATGGTCGAGTCTTTGTGTACATGGGGGGTTTGAAAATAAAACTGTTGATAAGACGATGAAATTTTGAATGAGATTTCCGAAAAAACCCAACAATGGGAATATTTTATAGTAGGGAACCCAGAAAAAAATTCTATTGAATATAGGTAATGTCAGTAAGATAGATGAAACTTTTGAATCAGATGCCAAATTTGCAGCAGTAGCAAGAAGGTTAGAAGCCTTAGAGTTGAATCAATCTAGTTATGGTCAGCTTGGGAGGGACAAAATGGTGAAGAGCAAGCCCATGCTCTTTATAATAACTCTGGATTCGATAACCGTCAGAAGTATGACCCATTTTCAGAAGCATATAATCCTAGTTGGAGGAACCATCTTACTTTTCTTGGTCTAAGGGTCAAAATCTTGGTTAGACTAGTAATCCCCAAGTTCCACAAGGGTTTAGTCATCCAAAGAATCCACTAGAGCCAACTTACTTTTAAAACCCTTTAGAGAGGAAAATGACTAGATTAGAGGAATGTCTTACTATGTTAGCCCAGAACCAACTTCGATTTCAACAAGCAACCAAGCAGAATTTCCAGTCTAATGCCCAGAATCTTGTGAATTTAGAGCTCCAAGTAGGTCAGATAGCTAAGACACTAAGTGAGAGAGAGAGCGGAAAGTTTCCTAGTCAACCATAACCTAATCCTATAGGAGTTCATGAAATAAATGGTGAGAAATCATCAAACCATGTGACATCAATAACAACCTTTAGGAGCGGTAAAACGGTAGACAGTAAGGTAATTATGCCTAATAGTGAACATGTTGTAGTTCACTCTTCTGAGCCAGTACATGAAGAGACTAATAAAGCCTCTAAAGAGTCTAGTGTGATTCATTATAAGTCTCATTTTATGCAAGAGCCCCATTCCCACAACTGCTCCTTCCAAACAAAGAAGGATTTGATTTTCAATGAAATAATGAAAATGTTTAAGCAGGTCAACACCAACATTCCCTTATTAGAGGCAACTAGACAAGTTCCTGTGTATTCCAAGTTCCTTAAAGATCTTTGTACACGAAAGCGTAAGCTTAATGTACATAAGAAAGCCTTTATAGATGGTCAAGTCAGTTCAATCCTTCTGAACCAAACACCCCCTGAGTATAAATACCCTGGATGCCCCATCATATCGTGTATGATCGGTGATCACTTGGTTGATAAAGAATTGCTTGAATTAGGAGCTAGTGTTAACTTACCCATGTATCACGTGTACAACCAGCTAGGTCTTGGTAAGTTGAAACGACCAAAATGACAGTACTGCAATTATCAGATATGTCTTCAAAGTCCCTCGTGGTGTCATACAGGATGTTCTGATCGAGGTTGATAGGTTCATTTATCTAGTGGATTTTGTTGTTCTAGATACCCAGCCTGTTCAGAACCAAAATGCTCAAATACCGGGGATTTTAGGTCGCCCGTTTTTAGCCACATCCAATGTTGTGACGCCTCAAACTTTTTTTCTCGGGTTTAGTTAAACCCGATGTTGTACCAAATGGGTTATCCCTTAGTAGTGCTTATATGCACAACTAGTAAATGCCATGGAGGCATAAAATTTAAGCATGTTTTACATGTGTCATTGAATGAGCTATCCAGGGGCAATTGAGTAATCTTATTTGATAAATTCTAAAACAAAAAGGAACCGAGAGAGGAACATGGATATCCAATTTCTTTCCCTTATTCTCTTGTATGTCTCTCTGTGAATATTGACTCTCCAATATTATCACCTATTGTGTTAATACAGAGTGTCAGATTTCTGTTCTCCCTCTATTTCTTTCAAACGATTTTTGGTTTCATTTTTCTCAAACCAAGAATTGGAACAAATGGTTTGAAAGATTGGTGAGGTTAGGGCTAGAAAATCAGAAAGGGAGTTGTTAATGTCAAGCTATGGAGTTGGTTTGCAAGCAAAGGTAATGGAATTTTACTCTATGATTTCGTTTTAAACTTGGTTGATGATGATTTGGATTTGATTTCATTCCTAATACAAAATCTGAGAATTAGGGTTCTTATGAACTTTAAGGATTTTTCATGGATCATTCATTAAACTTCAATTCATATAATATAACAATAAGGGTTTGTGTAGTTTCACCCAAATTCATGCTGTATTCAAGAGAACTACTCATTCTCTCTTTTTCACTTATAAACCCCTAGAAAGTCTGTTTTTGTATTATTGATTTCATTAGATCCAGTGGTTGGATTGTAATGAAATTTTTGCATGTAATACTTCATTATGTGATATAGGTTCGATAAAAATTTCATGAGGATCAGGTCATGTTTACTACTTCAAATATCGCATGAGATATAACTGCATTCTGGGGACTGAAATCCTGGGCACTTTCACTTATTATTATGATTCTCATTATCTGTTATCGTACGTAGTTGAAATTTGGATATGTTGTTTATTACAATGTAGGATACTCACAGTATAAATTTCATGAATATCCGATCAATTTAGGTACCCAAAATCGTGAGTGAATCACGACTGATTTATGAAGGTTAATGGTGTAAGCAGTCAGCTTCTGATGTTTATATATCCTTATTGAACCATTAGTTTGATGTGAATTTTTAGTATTTGGTTGTACCCTGTGTTATTAAGCTACTGTGAAAATTTCAAGGCAATCGGGTACGTTGGCTACTGAAAACCTTAAATACACTATGACCTTGTTCTGTAAAACGGGAATCCTCTGCAGCCATTTTGGGGCCTTTTTATGTGTTTAATGATGTTTGAAACCATGATTTATTCACGGGAATTGTTCATCTAAGTGTCCTCTATCATTTGTTAAAAAGGGATAGGAATTAGACTTGTAGTTTGATAATTATGGCTTTGCAAATACTGGCAGTCAACACTCAACACTAAAATTTCTGAAACAAGTGTTCTTGCCCTGGTTCTGTCGTGATCTTCTCCTGCATTTTTGAATCCTTTAGATTATGAACTAGCTCAAGGTGTCTCCTAAGAAGTTGTAGAGGGTGTTGAGAGCTATCCAGCATGGTATCACACGTCTGATTTTCTTTTATACTTTAGAAATTATCGCGATGCAAACATAGCATGCCCGTGCTGAAATTTATGAGAATTCCTGAACATAGTGTGTCGGGGTCTTTCTTTCCTTTAATGGTATCTGTATTACATAAATGAAGATGTGTTTAGTTTGTCTGTACACTAAGTGGAGTAACAAGAGTAGAAAACAAGTATCACCATGACAACAGTATGACCAGAATCTATTTATCAACTCTGCTTGTTTATGCTTGAATTCTCATGTTTTTTGGTTGAAATGCTTAACAAATATCTTTGATAATTTTGATTTTAGATTTTACACTCAAGTGTATTAAATTGGTGGATCTGTTATGTGAATTTGATTAGTTTTTCATTTGGAAAATTTAAGTTCTTGACATGCTTCCTACTAATGTGCTGGTCACTTAGTCTGTTAGTCATAGGTTTTATGAGGTATAGTTTGCAGTCACTGTTGTCTATTTAATTCACTTTATGTCTGCATTTGTAGCTGTTGGCTAATGTACATAAGATAGATACAAAGGGTGAGTTATTTGTGCATGAGAACACTTGCAATAGAGTAGTGAGCTTTATAATTAAAAGCGTGGTTGCCATTCAATCCTCTACCATGAATCGTTTGAATGAGAACACAATATATAAATGGTTTAGCCTTGTAAAATGAAACCATATTTCTCTTAGTGTTTTATCCCACTTGCTTCCTTGGTGTTTAGGTAGATTTAGATGAAAAGAAAGTATAATGTTTTATAGCCTACATCTGTCAGGGTTATCTCTGTTTTCACTCACTTGTTATTATGTGTGGGTTTTTTGTTTTATTAGTTTTGGCGAGCATGTATATGCATTGGACATCAGGCTCACTCACATAATCTTGTGGTTTAGTGTGGTTTACATACATTTATGTGGTGGTAAAATTTATGTTAGAATGTTGAAATGGTATGTCTACAGAAGTACTATGTAGCTTTAAAATTATAGTGACATGATTATGATGATTCTGAGAGAAACATAAAATTACAAAAATAAAAATAGAAAGTGATATGATTATGATGATTCCGAGATATGCTTGTTCAATGATTATCATGTTATTTCTAACATCTGAGTGCATTCAGATATGAATAGACCATTTAGCTGGGCACACCAATTCCTATAGATAAGAGTTATGTTTCCATCTACCTAGAATGGTTAGTGTCATCCTGAATAATTCACAAGTTTCTAAATTTCGGAGTTTCTTTATTGGCATCAATTTTCGGAAACTCTACCCCCAAACCTAAATTTAACATTGTCCTCAATGTTTCAAACCGTGCAACCTAGAATGGTTTGCAATAAATATAAATAAGAGGAACAAATATAAATCAAAGAGAAGGGATTGGAACGTCTCACCTGATTGACGCAAGAAAAGCAGTATTCTCTGTCACACACATCAAACGATAGTAATAACAAAGAACACTAAAAATAAAAATAAAAATAAAAGCCTAAAAGAAAAGAAAAACAAGAAAATAAAAATCTACCTACTGGATATGTACAGAAAGAATCCCCATACACTAATAACCTGAAAATTTGGGGATCAACCCAAAATACAATATATACAAATGACAGCTTCACAATTATATTATGGTGACACGGTGACACTGAAACTATCAAAAAGAATGGATTACCCCCAAACCTAGTTTTTACTACACTGGGAAGTGCGTAAAGAACATAATATGGGGATACATTTGGGACTGGGGAAATATCAATCGGTTCATGCACAGTGTCAGGAATAGGCAAGTCCTCTGGGTATTTGGATGCAAAGTGATCCAACAAAACTTGAGAAGCACACAATTCTAACCCTAAATTAGGAAACTTTTGGAAGTCTAAGGGTCTAGAAACAACCTCTAAGTCGGGTGAATGATCTTGTGAGATAGATTCATCTATAGAATTAGGCAAATCATCTACACAATCATCCAAAGGGTCATCTATCATTAGAGGTGATTCGTCACTTACCTCAGGTGAAGCAAGCACTTTATTATGCCGTGGTCGTCTTAATACTTCCTGCAGTGTCATTTTTTTCGTTTCCGACGAAATATTCAGACAATCCAAAAGATTCCGCTTCCTCGGAAAATCAACCTCATGGTACTGGGGTTGATACTCAGCTGAATAACCACCTATGACGGAACGATGTGGATGCCAAGTTCCATACCTGAGACGATTATAAGCACAAATTTCCTTATATCCTGACCCATATATACATTCCCCAAGTGTCATCTTAGATGACGTCTCCTGAGAAGGAGTCATCATCCTCGAAAAAGTACCTGAAAAGAGATACTAAAACACAAAACGAATCAAATAGAACTAAAAATCATAAATTAAACATAAAAATAAATATATATAAAATAAAAATAAAAACCTAAACTACGATTAGAAAATCAAAGATACTAATTACAATATTCCAAAACCGCTCCCCGGCAGCGGCGCCAAATATTGATGTGGTTTTATATTACCCTATATAAATAACCGCAATCGCACGGCGTCTAACTAGTAGACAACGGCAAGTACGGGTCGAACACACAGAGAGCGGGGAAATACTGCAATTAATATCTCTAATCAACTAATCAAGGATAATATTTTTGGATTTTTGTATTAATTAATAAAATAATAAAACTAATTAAACTAATAAAAATAAATCTAATGAGAGAGTCGGTAACAAGGGTTTTCAGTATCCACCAGCATTTCTATTTAATTACTGAAGTGAAACATAACTCATGAATATTTAGAGTCGCAAATATCACTGGGACGCCCTAAACATGGTGCATCAAAAATCCCTAGTCTCAAGCATACACCATAAAATTGCGTTAGCGAGAAAATTGTAAGAAACTAATTATAGGTCCACAAATAATTCCTGATTATTCTAAGCATACCCCATCAAAGGATTTAACCCAAGCATGAAATATCAAATAAGTAGGCAAATATATTTGCAACAAGTAGATTTTCAAAATAACAACTGTATACCAGAAGCATGGAACATCAAAAACCTAGGCCAAGCATGTACCATCAAAATACGTCACAATTGTTTAATGAAATTCAATAAATCAAAATCATGGAATTAATCTATTCAAATCATAATGGTCTGTATCAAATAAATCATTTAATTGATCTAAAACTGTAAGTGGTTTCAACATTAAACCCTAGCTACAAAATTAATTAAAACATGGAGATGGTTTTCTTAAAATCCATAAAAATAATTAGGAAAACTAGAGGAAGAAAAGATTAAACCCTTTTTAGTTTTTGTTCTTGTATCTTTCATCCGTCCGTATCTCTGCGTCAAAGAGCAACTTCCCTTCCCTTCATTAACGTCCGCCTCCAAAGAAACTATACAGGAGAAAAATATCACCAAAATCAGACCGAAAAAGGAACCCCCCTCACAGCTGACGCCGTTCTTTTCTTTTATACTCTCAACTTTCACGTGCTAACCAAGAAAAGTACTCATCCAAGAAAACCTAGCAGCTCCCACGTGCTAGTCCTACAACAAAACAGAACTTCAAATGGACCCGTCATAATCAACCACTCCTTTTAGCTAAAAGCTAAACCTAGTTTTCCTCTCTGTCTGCCTACTCCACCAACTAATCCATGTGAACTCTTACCGTACCATCCAACACCAAAAGCAACTCTACTCCCTTCACTCTTCATGTAGCCTGCCAACATTAACCACCAATCTCTTTAGCTAGTCTCTTTTAATACCTCTTCTTCTTTAGCCTGTCCCCTCACTTTCACGCCTGACAGCCAACTTCCTTCACCTACCACTCTTCCTGGCTCCTGCCACCCTTAAGTTACGTCCCCATCAAATGCTAACAACCACTTTCATAGCCTATCCATCTCTGCCATTGTCTCTTTAGCTTTCACATTCATACTCGATAAAGCACAACCTATGCACTTTCTTTCCTGACGCAGCCAACACCGAACCAGCCACTCTCTTTCCATACTTTTTTTAACCATTGTCACATGTTGCTTCACTTAGCCAAAGCCCTCACTTCGGTCACTCGCACTCCAACCTGACGCATCCACCTGCTTTCACCTAGGTTCTTTCTGTGCGTCATAGCAACTAGAATTGAAATAACACCTGACTGTGTTGTCCCATACTTCTTTTATGACTTCCTGTCACATGTTGGTCTGATTTCTCACCTAGCCCATGTCAACAGTGGACGACCGAAGTGCCTACATCTGTCTGTACAATCAGAATCAATAGCCAAGTCCAAAAGATATCACTGCAAATAAGTACAATTAGCAATTTAACCCGTTTAGCCGTGTTTAGTTCATAGCTTTAAATTTAATGTAAACCACCTAGTAAAGAAATAAAACAATAATATTAACACAAAATTAAGTTCTAGCAAATATTAATTATGAGGTAAATATGTATAAATTATGCCTGTATCAAGTCCCTAACTTGGGACTCGAGCTTTGTGCATCTCAGGTATTTCTTGAGTCTCTTCAGACTCCAAAACTCGATCCTCCTGATACTGTCCATGAGGAATTCCTTCTATTAGAGACCTGTCGTTCGAATGAATCTTTTTATCTGGACACTCATATGGAACCTAAAAAGACACCCCAGATAAATCTAGTTGTCTTGGAAGAAACCTTACATAAGGTTGTGCTCTTTCTATTCATTTGTATGATCCAGTACAATTGCCTTATATTTGTGTCAGCACTATTTGGTTATGAGGACCCATAGTTATTTCGGATATTGGTATATGATTTTGAAAGGAAACTAGCTATTTTTTGGTATTTGATGTCTGGTAGAAGACTTTAAACTTAGCACTTACTGGGAGGTAACCCATGCTCTTGCGACACGATAATATCTTTCCTTAACTTCTTTCCTTCGATTGTTAACAACTTCCCCTTGTTAATGTTTTTAATCATTTATCTTTAGAACATTGAGGACAATCTGAGATTTAATCTTGGGGATAAAGGAGAAACTTTTAGTGCAATAATAAAACTCCAAAATTTGGAAACTTGTGAAAAATTCAGGATGACACTAACCATTCTAGGTAGATGGAAACTTAGCTCTTCTTTTATAGGAATTGGTGTGCCCAGCTAAATGGTTTATTCATAAAAGGATGCCTAGCTCAGGTGTTAGAAATAACATGATAATTATCACCATATCTCGGAGTCTATCTCGACCATAACACCTTCTGTTTTATTTTTATAATTTTTTGTGTTTCTCTAAGTAATTTGGTGAGGCACTAATATCGCCTTGTTATCGCCACCAGGATGAAGTAGAGTGTTTGAGATCAAGCCCCATTATTGTATTTTATTTATACCATTATTCAGACAAATGAAAAAATGAAAAAAAAAAGAAGAAAAAATCAACAATTTTATTTTCAATAAATCGACTGTGGGGGCCCTTGTATATACCAGCTGAGTCGATATTAGTATAAGTATTAAGACCAGTGGGAGCATATATTAATCCATTAGGATTCATCCTGGCACGACCTTCAGACAGATATGGGAAACACCGTTCACCTTAGTCAATGTGCAAACTTCATATTTCCATGTCCATCTTCTAAATCTACTTATGTGATTGAACTTTGATAGATTCTGAGTATCGTGGTTGAACGACTATCTAAGAAGAGTTTTGAATTCTTAGATGAATTTTAGTACGCTGAGTGCAAACTCGTGTACAACAATTGGATTCATAAAGGGTAATGATTCCCATAGCTGAAGAGTTTAGTATCCAATTAAATACCCTCAATAGATCACAAGTATCTAAAATTTGGAGTAAAGGTTTTGTGGGTATATCTCTTGTAAACCCTCACGAGGCAACATTTGTCTTCTAGGGTCACCTAGGAGTTTAACGACTAGCTGCTCATGTTAAGTGTAGTCGTGATTCCTACGAAAGTGAGTTAGATTTTTACAAGGGGGTAGTCAAATGAGAATTTTTTGGATTTTTAGAGATTTTTTATTTGAGAGACTTTCGGAGATTCTCTAGAAATCTAGAGATTTTAAATGATTTTATGGAAGTGTTTTAGAGAGTCTTTGTGATTTACAGAAACTAAATAGTGGATTTTTAGGGAATTTTTGTGATTTATATAGACAATAAATGTGATCATAGTGGGTTTGTT
>JAJJMC010007119.1:1759763-1783630 GCA_023531435.1 Papaver californicum | reverse complement strand
CATGAGGTTTAAGATCTCTCTGAAACTCCCTATAATTATCAATCCACTAACCCCCTGTTAGTGAAGTTATTAGTTAAATTTGTTAGTTTGTATTTTATTTGAAGTTAGTACTAAAATAAGGAAAAATAAAACGAAAAAAATAAGAATAAAAAAAGGAAAAAATTATAATAACGTTTATCATTGCTTTAGTATATATGTGTTTTTATATTCATTCAATAAGGACGTGGGAAAAAGAAATCTATGCGGAAGTTTCAAGTAATAAGGAATTATAGTTATAATTTGTCAAAGTTCTACGAAGTTCAAGAGTTCATCATCAACAGTTGAAGACTGAGGACGTTTCTATTTGATGATGTGAGAGTGGTGTTGATTTTGAATCGAGTTAGAAGTTAAGTAAGCGTTCCCATCCTTACATAGTGGTTGATTTCCTTTCCTAAAGATTATCATGAAAAAAAAACATTATTTCTCGTCCCATATTTCTATGGGATAACATCTTCATATAATTCGGAAAGTTCCTTTTCCTTCCCACCATTCAACGCGTGTAGAATTTCTATCTTCACTCCTTCCTGCATACATGAGAACCACGAAGTGCGTCCTTTGAGTGTCAAGTTCATAAAACCCTATTGGTGAGGTAAAAATGCTTATTTGATCGCTCTCGAGGATGGATTCTTTCATATGGTGGTTTTCTCCTAACTCAAGAGTGAAGCATGAGAATAATATTCTTTGGAATTTCTAAACTCTTATTGTTAGTGTGCAGAAACTTTATGTCCTCATAGCTCTTTGGATGCATATGATCTGGAATTTTTGAAAGTTAAGAGAAACCTAGCGGTTTAAAGACTTATTGCACATGCTAAGTGCAAACGTGTCCTTCACGAAATGAAGTTGTTGCATTTTAGTTTGAAGTAGTTTGGTTTAGATAGTAATTGCTCGAGGACTAGCAAAAGCTAAGTGAATAATTCATATGATTTCAGTGTTAAATCCATATTAATATTTGTTATAATTCTTGCATATTACTTGTTATTGCGTTTGTTTTCTATCTTATGTCTTATATTAGGTGAATCATCTGAAATCAATGGAAATGGTTAAAGAGCGCTAAGAAGAGGAAAGGAGTTCATCCCAGCATGAAAAGTAGAGGTTAAAGGATGGAAGACATCTTTGAAACAAGAGTTTCAGGAATATTTACAGTGGAGAAAGTATCCCAAAACCTAACCGTAAAAGAAGTCAATTTTGAAGACAAATTCCAGCCTCAAACCCAACCGTAAAATTAGTTGAAGATATATGAAGATTTGTAATTTCCATCTTGTAGATAATTGAAAGACGAAGTCAACCAAAAAAGAATGAGATCAATCGGACATCGTATGAGGGAGTTATGACCAAAATGATGAAATATAAAAAGTGTCCAGGAATAATTACGGTTGGGTTTATTGGACTCGAACCCAACCGTAACTCTGAGGATTTTGGGTGAGATTTTTGTGTCAGAATTTCGGTTGACCCAACTGTAACTGGGGTAGTTTGGCATGCATTTGGGCTTCTAAAACAAGGAAAACATAGTCCCAGAAGGATTCTAAACCCTAGAAAGAGAGGATACTTGAGGGTCAAGCATTGAAGGCTATAAAAGAAGACATCTAAGGATCAAACAAGATATATATCTAAATCTATTAAGGAATCTCTACAACCTCCTACCTCTCATACTAGAATTCTACATTAAAAACCTAGGGTTTACCCCTTTAGGGGGAAACCATTCTTCTTTGTATCATGAGTAGCTAATAATTTTGTTGATTAAGGATGAATTCAATGTTCTAGACGTGAAGCTTTATTAGTTATACAAGTTTATTCAAATTTTTAATCAGAATCGATTGTCTTTACTATCTCTAATGTTTTTGGGTAATTCTTACATTATTTGGGATGCATACTAAATTAATATGTTGATTTTTCTATCGATAGTATTGAGTTATGAGATAAGTAATCATCCATCGGCTCTTACACAAGTAGAAATAGCGAGACCTTGTAGAGGGATTCCGTGGAGCAATTACGACTAAATACAACACCAGGAAGTCGACCTTTATCTAAGAGTTTAACTACTGGGATCAACCTAAATTCACAAATCTTAAAACATTAGATTGGGTTACACCTTGAGTGATACAATACTTGGTGGTTCAGACGAATAAAATCTGGTAGTCGAGAACTTCCGTATCTAGTGATAAAATGAGTTTTGGGGATAACACTGTCTAGCTGCTATTCTACTGTTGGTGATGAATGATTCTAATGAAGGATAAATAAGTATACTACTCGAGTCAACGTTTAATAACGACAAAGGACTCCCGAATCATCTCTTTATTCTTATCATTATTATTTTTAATTACTTTAAACAACCAATCCCCTTTAGTATTTCTTTTTATTATAGTTTTGTTAATCTAAATAACATCTCAATTACACAGCTCTTTGTGGGAACGATCCTTACTATCACTATAGTACTAGTTAATTAGTGAGAAATATATTGAGTAATTTGTTGCACTTACGACACGCATCACTTACTACCACTGCCAAAACCAACAACAACTCATCATCGAAACATCCCTTCTAACACCAATAAGCCTTTTCATGTGAGGTTTTAGTTGTGTGGTGATATGAATTTGTAGAAGTGGTAAAATATTCGTTACTCAGACTTGCGTATATTGATTTTGGACTTAATTCTAACACTAAAAATATAAAACTCAAACAAAGATGATATCAAGATTATAAAGAAAACTGAGACTAAGGATTCCACCATTGACTAATTTTTAAGTGATTCAATTAATAACAATAATTATGCAGCTCATACATTCAATTTGATTCTAAAATATTGCCAATAAGTAGATTTTTAAAATAATAGTTGTAAATCAAAAGAATGGAACATCAAGAGACCTAGACTAAGCATGAACCATCAAAAGAAATCATAAAAAAATTAATAAAAACCATTTTTTTCAATTTTTATTCAATACAAAAATCATAAAAAAAATAAATCCATAATTAATTAAATAAGATTTTTCCACATTATTATTGGGAAAATGGCTTCCTCTGTTGCCCCAGTAATGGTATTTAGCTCCTTATAGTAATCACTCTCTCAAAATAATTGTTCATAGCTTACAAGTATTACAAGAAGAGACAAATAAAAATAATACAGGGAGTTTGATACAAATATAAGTGTTTCACTTAGTGTGCTTTCTGTGGCTAAAAAGAATGATAGTAAAGTTGTCGAATAAACTATTCTTCTATGGCATAGCAAGTAGAGAAGTATGTTTAACGGTTTCTGCGATAGTTTGGATATGTGGTATGTCCTTCTTCTTCACCTCTTTTAGCTGCAACTCTATTTTTTTTTCCTCAATTTTTTTCTATTCACTCCTGATACCTCTGTTCTCTCCCCCAACCTCTCTATTTATACTGCAACTTCAAATATCCTCAAAATCTTCAAAGAATATCTTCTTTTGATGAAAGAATATCTCGAAATTATTTTGTTCTTCCCTTGGCAACTAAGAGCTTCTCCAATGGTAAATGTGAGTCTTTCATATATGGTACCCCATACAAGACATCCTCTAGAATTATAATATGGTTAAAAATTGCCTAAATACAAGAGTAGAAAATAAACATCTCCAACCCATAAGTTTTCGAATAATTCTCTGTATATATGTCATTTATTGATTGATAAAAATCATTTCCGTTTTTATTTTTGAATTTGTTTGAGTAAAATATGATGAGTTGGAAGGGAAGACATCCTCTAGGTAAATGTCTAGAACTTGACATTCATATAGAGGATGTCTAATTAACTCTAGACCACGTCATCCACACATTAATTGAAGAAGTTAGGGTTGGAGAAAGATTTTAGGGGAAATAAAAGTGTTTCCTATGTGGATTTTGACTTTCCCTTTCACATACATTTCATTGGATAATCTCTAACTCTCGATAAACCTTTTGATGTTGTTTCCAACTTGATACACGAAAGTAATCATGATGATGAACGTTTAAGGAGAAAAATATCCCTTATTGCAAAGAAAATCTTATTTGTATTAAAACAGATCAACCGAGTGTATCTTCTTTTCACTGTTTAACGATAATTAACCAAATCACGAGATATTTTTGTTCTTTTCGAGTTCCCTAACTTGTGTAAACTCTTAGTAATTACGGCAAGAAGATATCTTGCCTTAAAACTCTTAACCATATCCAAACCTCGAGTACAAAAATCTTCACAGGCGAGAGAATAGTTTTCCCACCAAATCAAATTCAAAATTGAGAAGAAATGGTGCCCTTAATCCAAAGTAGGGTGAATTTATCAACTGGGGTGCCCTTATCAAAAACAAAGTACATTTAACACTTTTCCTAGCTAATTTTTCTAAAAATAAATATTTTCTAAAAATACCTACACACACATAAAACACCATAATAAGTACAAAAATGAGCACTAGCAATATATAGAATTGGGACAAATCAGACACAAAAATGTTCTTATCAAATACCCCGGAACTTATTATTTGCTAGTCCTCGAGCAAATTTAATCTAACAAAAATGAAAATCTAACTCACTTTCGTAGGAATCACGACTACACTTAGCACGTGCAGCTAGCCGTTAAACTCCTATGTGACCCTAGAAGATGAATGTTGTCTCGTGAGGGTTTACAAGAGGTATACCCACAAAACCTTTACTCCAAACTCTAGCTACTTATGAACGGTTGAGGGTAGACACTAAACATGCTATTTAGTTGGATACAAAATTCTTTGGCTATGGGAGGAATTATCCTGTTTTGAATCCAATTGTTGTACACGATTTTGCACTCAAGCGTACTAAAATTCATATGTAAGTAAATAAAGCTCTACTCAGACAGTCGTACAGTGGACCACGATACTCGGATCTAACAAACCACAATCACATGAATATATTAGGAAGATGGATACAGAGATAGAAGTGTGTGCATGTTCACTTAGGTGAATGGTGTTTCCTAGAATATATGTATGAACATCGTACCAAGATGAACCCTAATGGATTGAGATATACACCCACTGGTCTGAATCCCAATTAAGTATCAATCAGCTGGTATATATAAGGGCCCCATCGGTCGATTTATTAAATATATACAAAAAAAATTATCGACAACATGATTAGATCTTTTGAATCTAAGCAAATGCTCCTTGTCAGTAGATTACATGATAGTTTCCATGGATCCTACGTTCCACGCTTACTTATACAACGGAGACAGGGAGAACACACACATATTGTTATCCAAGTGTCTATTTTTTTTATTATTATTGGTCAAGTTCAATTAAAATAATGAGGCTTAATCTCAATCAATTTATTTCATCCTTAGGTAAATTGGACATCATTAGGTTCGAGAAAACATGTATGAAGATACTCTTGTAAAATGGTTGAGGCATATGTCAAGTTCCAAGTGAGGGATCTTTATAAGAGTTAAAGGTAAAGCACATGGAGAATGATAATCACCCCCAAACTTAGAATTTTGGGTGTCTCTAGATAGACTAGTCACAATTTCCCTAATTTCTAGATCATCAGATTCCTGAAAATGGTCAATTGCTTCTTTTAAGTTATAATCAGGTGGTGCATCCTCACTCGCATTTAGGATCTCTACGAGTCTATTATCTTCGTTTGAGACTATTTTTCCTGAATCGTTGGACTCTAATATACAAGTCTCGGGATAAACTCGTTCCTCTAAACCAACATTGTCTTCATAATAACAAGGAAATATTTCACCATCTATAACAATGGTATCTCTAGTTAAATCCTTTTCCTCTTGAATAGGTAAATAATCATTAACATTATTAGGATTGGAACTAGAAACATCATTATTATCATGAAGCTCAAATGGATTTCAAACTCTTCATCAATACTATCTTCATCATCATAATAATATGAAGATGGTTGAACTTTATCTAAACTAGTTTTGTTACCAATTCTAACCTCGTCATCTTGATTAGATGAATAATAAATATCCTCTTTTCAAGGGTAATATTGGAAATATTCTATTGACAATTAAGATTATTTTGAGCAATTCCCATCGTTGCAATGTACTCCTTTGTAAATAAATCAAACCTATGTGTCGACTTAGTTAACTGCTTGAGGGCATCTTCTAGAGGCATAATGGGTTCATTAAGAGTATTAGCTAGGTCGCAACTGCTCGAGTGGTTCTTCTAGAGAGGTATTTGGGTCACCATAAGGATTACTAGATCGTATCTGCTTGACGGAATTTCAAAAGAAATAATACTAGATTGCAACTGCTTGAGGACCTCCTTAAAACACAAAGAACTCGAATTTTGCTCATTGTCCCGTTCATATGACTGGTGTGCGTACGAGTAATTGGGATCATCATGTTATGACCCATAACCTTTAGAAGATTGGTAGTGGTCCCAAGTACTACCCACACTATGGTCATAGTACGGGTAATGTCCATTTTGAAACTCAGTCGAATATTTACTGTATTGGCTATCGTAATACTGGTTCGACATTTTTTTATTTTTTTATTTTTTTGGTGCAAATGAAAATGCAAGGTTGACTAGAATAGGTAAGATCAGGTTAAAGGTACAAGGCTAAGGCTTGTGGAATTTCATCCAGTAACTCCCATCAGGCCCAAGGCACGGGTTCAACTTACTTTTCCACGGATTTTCCTAAAATCGGTAGTGTGACGAATGCAAAATGTTGTGTTTGCACGTGTTTTATTTTATAAATATATACAAAATAAAATAAAATCTAAAAGAAATATATACAAATAAAATAAAAATTTAATGAAAAATCTAAAATAAAAATTGAGGTATACTACTTACCTTTTTTGGTAGACAATTTCCACAATAATTGTAAAAGATCACATGCGTATCAGACAAGAAAATACCCAAATAAAATCTAAAAGATAAAATAAAAAGAAAATAAATCCTAATTAAACATAAATATGTATATATATATAACCCTAACCTCAAAACAAGTCCGCGTCGGCGGCGCCAAAAACTGATATGAATTTGTAGAAGTGGTAAAATATTCGTTACTCAGACTTGTGAAGATTGATTTTAGACTTAATTCTAACACTAAAAATAGAAAACTCAAACAAAGATGATATCAAAATTATGAAGAAAACTGAGACTAGGGATTCCACCATTGACCAATTTTGAAGTTACTCAATTAATAACAATAATTATACAACTCATACATTCAATTTCATTCTAAATTATTGTCAATAAGTAGATTTTTGGAATAATAGTTGTAAATAAAAAGAATGGAACATCAAGAGCCCTAGACTAAGCATGAACCATCAAAATAAATCACAACTAACTAATAAAAACCATTTTTTCCAATTTTTATTCAATGCAAAAATCATAAAAAGAATTTTTAAAATTAATTAAATAATAAATTACCACATTATTATTGGGAAAATGGCTTCCTCTATTGCCCCCGTAATGGTATTTAGCTCCTTATAGTAATCACTCTCTCAAAATAATTGTTCATAGCTCACAAGAATTACAAGAAGATACAAATAAAAATAACACAGGGAGTTTGATACGAATATGTGTCGCACTCAGTGTGCTTTCTGTGGATAAAAAGAATGAAAATAAAGTTATTGAATAAACGACTCTTCTTTGGAGCAGCAAGAAAGAAGTATATATAACAATTTCTGCGACAATTTGGATATGTGGTATGTTCTTCTTCTTCACCTCTCTTCGATGTAACTCTATTTTTCTTCATGAGTTTTTTTCTATTCCCTCCCGATACCTTTATTCTCTCCCCCAACCTCTCTATTTATACTGCAACTTCAAATATCCTCCAAATCTTCAAAGAATATTTTCTTTTGATGAAAGAATATCTCAAAATTATTTTGTTCTTCCCTTGGCAGCTAACTCTCGATAAACCTTTTGATGTTGTTTCCAAATTGATACAAAAAAGTAATTAATCATGTTGTTGAACGTTTAAGGAGATAAAATCTCCCTTGTTACAAAGAAAATCTTCTTTGTATTAAAACATATCAACCGAGTATATCTTCTTTTCCTTGTTTAGCGATAATTAACCAAATCACGAGATATTTTTGTGCTTTTCGAGTTCCCTAACTTGTGTAAACTCTTAGTAATTACGACAAGAAGATATCTTGCCTTAAAACTCTTAACTATATCCAAAACTCGAGTAGAAAATCTTTACAGGCGAGAGAATAATTTTCCTGCCGAAATCAAATTCGAAATTGAAAAGAAATGGTGCTCTTAATCCAAAGTGAGGGTGCCTTTATCAACTGGGGTTCCCTTATTAAAAACAAGGGTGCCTTTAACACTTTTCCAAGCTAATTTTTCTAATAATACCTATACACACATAAAATACCATAATAAGTACAAAAATAAACACTAACAATATATAGAATTGAGACAAATCAGATACAAAAATTTATCTATCATGATATCGGTGCTTGTATTTTTGGGGTTTGGTTTTGGTTGTGGTTGTGGTTTATTCGTAGTCTTTCTGTGTTTGCAGCAAAGTTATTTGTTTTTCTTAGCGTATAAAATCAGATGAAGGGGATGCATGGAACAATTAAACTAATGCTAAATACTTTTATGCAACAATTTTAATTGATCCTGTAGTTTTAATATGAAGTCTATATGACAATTTCTTAAATACAGCTCAATCTTACGAATTATGAGACTTTGGTGTTGACAATCTTCGATTCTCTTTCTTTTTCAGGTCATAGTTTCTATGTAGCGCCGCCTATTCGAATTTGGATCATTAGAGAATTTGAGGACTTGAGAGGTAAAAATTAGTGGTGCAAGCGTTTTACACTCTTTAAATAAATACGTTACTTGCAATTTTATAATTGATCCTTTAGTTTTCATATGAAGTCTATGTGACAATTTCTTGAATTACAACTCAAGCTTACAGATTATGAGAATTTTTTATTTAAATCTTAAAAACTGTGTTTCTTTTCAGGTCATAGTTTCAATCTAGCGCTATCAATTTCAGTTTGGATCAATATAGAATTTGAGGACTTGATAAGTAAAAATTAATGTTGTAAGCGTTTTACCTTCTTTAAGAAAATATGCTACTGGATGACATTGGTTTTAGGTTGTCCCTTCCATAGGTAACATTTGTCAAAATCAATTTGATTAAGATGAAAATAAGTTCCATCTTCAAGTTACTAATCTGGGTTTTAATTGTTTTCATTATTTTTATTTATTTATTTTTTGGCTAAAAGGGTTAAAATTTTATTAAAAATAAAAATAATTTACAACCAACACATCAACCTAAATTCTAGACTAATATTGTATCCCAATTAAACAGGACACTACCATAGGAACGTGTTTAAACAAATCTGAACTGGAAGCCCATAAAACAAGCAATGATTTGACTTCTAGGATTACATCTTTTACCAACTTTTTCTTTCTTTCAAATACTCTGGAATTTCTCTCCTTCCATATTGCTCATAATATCGTATATGGAATTAGATTCCATATTTGTTTTTTTTTACCAATAAAGTTAGTCCTTCCCAAGCTTCAAAATTTTGCATAATATTCTCATTCATACACCAAGAAATCTTGAAGGATTGTATAAAATAAAATCAAACGTCTCTTGTGTATTCACAATGAAACATTAAGTGGCCACTGTCTTCATCTTCTTTTCTGCATAATTTGCAAACAACATCCGGTGTTTGTGTATGTTGTAGGTTCTTGAGAGTAGGTAGAGAGCTATGAAAAGCAGACCACAGAAAGATGGATACCTTTGGGGGAATGTCTTTTATCCATATGAACTTTGCAAAACTTGTAGTTTGTTGTTGGTTCTCCTCTCTGAATAATTCACAACATTTCTTAATTGGGAATTTTCCCTAGGACACACCAAAGCATGAAATAGAATCTTTTTCTGCTGATAGATTTGGTGGTGTGCCTAAACTTATCATTAGTTGGATGTATCTAGATCTTGCTTTATCTGAATTCAGTTGCTTCATATTTAGTTCCCAATTTCCTTGCCCATTTATACATTCCTCTATCGATTTTCATTTGGATTCAGATCTTTTGTACGTCGTTGGATATAGATCCTTGAAAGCTTTTTCTCCCTTCCAATTATCGTGTCAGAAATGAAGATCTTTGCTATTACCCATTGTGATTGTAGTATGCTGAGTTATTAATGGTTTACTCTTTAATATTCATTTCCACAAACCTTTTCCTTGGGGTATATTCATGTCATCCGGGATTATATAGTTTTCTTTGATGCATCTTCTTTGTTGAACTACTTTTCTCCATAATGCCTCTTTTCATGTGCATATATCCAAATCCATTTAGAGTGAAAGGCTTTATTTGCCGTTCTTAAGTTCTTTATTCCTAGCTCTCCCTTGCTTTTATCTCTATAAATTTTCTCCCACGAAATCCAACACATCTTGAACTTGTTCTCTTTGGTCCCCCATAAAAATCTTCTCATTATGTTTACCATCTTCTTTTCTACTTGTGCCGGAGTTGTAAGGAGAGGTAAGTAGTAGATGGGGAGACTAGCCAATGTGATCTTGATCAACACTAGTCTTCCTGTTTTGTTTAAGAGCTTTGTTTTCCATTGAGCAAGTTTTTGCTCCATTCTTTCTATTATTGTCTCCCAAACTGAATAGGCTCTTGGTGATGCTCCCAGAGGTAGGCCTAAATATTTTATTGGTAGCTTTTATACTCTACATCCCATCTCCTCAGTTAGCCCGGTTACTTCTTCATCTGCGCCAACACTTATCATGGTGCTCTTATCCAGATTTAGCTTGAGGCATGTCAAAGCTTCATATACCATCAAAATTATCATTAAAAATCTCACCTCTTTGATTTCTGTATTTAAAAATATGACGGTATCATCTGCAAATTGCAGATGCGAAATCATCGCTCCTTCATGAATTTTGAAGCCCTGAATTCTTCCTTTACTAGTTGCTTGTTGAATCAACTTAGTCAAGATCTTTGCCATTAGAAGGAACAAAAAAGGGGACAAAGGGTCTCCTTGTCTTAAACTCTTAGTGGGCTTGAACTTCTCGGAAGAGTTCCCATTTACTAGAACTGCAAGGTTTGAGGAAGAAACGCACCACTCTATCCACCTTCTCCACTTTCTACTAAAACCATGGTGATCCAGAATTTTAAACAATGATAACCATCTTGCATTGTCGAAGGCCTTCTCCATGTCTATTTTGCATATGATTCCAGGTTTCTTTTTCTTCAATCTTTCATCAATACATTCACTCGCGATAAGTACTACATCAAGTATTTGTTTTTCCTTAATGAAAGCACTTTGAAAATCTGAGGTCAAAACTGGCATCACTCTCTTGAGTCTTTTTGTCAATAATTTTTAAATTATCTTGTACACACTTCCAATGAGACCTAGAGGTCTAAAGTCCTTTGTCGTGCAAGATTCTTCTTTTTTAGGAACCAAGTAGATAAAAGAACAATTATGTCTCCAATTGATTGCTTCATTTGTGTGAAACTCCTTTAAAACAGCTAGCAAATCCTCATTTATTATGTTTCAACAGTTCTCATAAAACTCAATGATGAACCCATCTGGTCCCGGGTTTTGTGGTGTCCAAAATGCTTTATAATCCTGAAAACTTCCTTTTCTGAAAATTCTGCTTCTAGCATCTGATTGTCTTCAGAAGATACTTTATTAAACACTTTATTAAACTCGAAACTTCTAAAGTCTGGAGAGTATGGAGTTTCTTCTTTGAAAAGTTTATTGTAGTAGTCATGCATTTCTTGTTGAATCTTTGGCCGATTGAAACAATCTTCTCCTTCTATTACTAGCTTGAAAATGGTATTAGCTTTTCTTCTTGAGTTCACTATTTTGTGAAAGTATCTTGAGTTTTTATCCCCTTCTAATTGGTACCGTACTTTTGATCTTTTCTGCACTTTTCTTCTTTCTACCATCTTCACTTATTTGAGAACAATCTCAGCTTGTAGTCGTCCAGTGAACTGCTCTTGGCTTAGAGAACCTGATTCTTCTTGTTCATGTAAAAGTTTAATAATGGCTTCTAATAGTTCACATTACTGATTATGTCCACCGAAAGTCTCATGATCCCATCTTTTCAAAAAGAATTTTAAGTTTTGTAACTTTTTAGCAAAAATAAAACTTAGTTTTCCCCTGAATTCCATAATGTTCCACCATTGTTGTATTTTATTTAAGAAATCTTTGTGCTCCAACTAGTGTGCTTCGAATTTAAAATAAGGCTTGTTTCTTATTCTTGGGTTGCAGTCAAGAAATATGGGATTGTGATCAGAGTAAACTCTTAACAGGGCTACCTGTATTGCTTGGTTACAATACTTATCAAAATATGCACTCAATAAAAATCTATCAAGTCTAAAAAGTAAAGGGTCTGATCTTCTATCAGTCCATGTATAAGAACCCCCATTCAGGTTAAGATCTATCAAACTCCAATTTGCTATGAACTGATTTAAGAAACCTCTATTTTTTGTTTCACCACCTACTTTGTTCCTTTCTCCATCATGTCTAATAGCGTCGAAATCTCCTGCTAAACACTAGGGACCTATCCACCATCTTCTTAATTGATCCAGTTCATCCTAAAATGGTATTATCTCCTGGTAGTGAGGAGTTGAATAAATATTTAGAAACACCCAATTGAAATTATCCACTTTATTCTCTAGTTGAACTGAAATAAAATAGTTACCTGGGCGTTCATTAATTTTTGAGTATTTAGCAGAATCCCAAATTAGAATTAGGCGTCCACTAGCTCCTATTGATGGAAGAAAAGTCCAATCGAAGTTATCATTGTACCACAGTTGTTTGATAAGCCACCTTGATACCCTCATCATTTTAGTTTCTTGTATTAAGCAGCAACAACATCTCTTATTTCTTATTCTTTCTTGAAGATCTAGAATCTTGTCATACGAATTGAGTCCACAAATATTCTAAGATAAAAAATTTATATCAGTCATTAAAAACTCTTTTCTCCCTTGCAATTGCAGAGTCTTCCTCAGTATCATCTTCTACAGTCTCATAGTCCAAAGTGTTAGGAACCCTTTCTTCATAAGTAGTATTGATATCTTCTATACCCCACATACTCTCTGTTAGCTTCTTCTGTCTCAGGTCTTTCATTCTTTTCGAATATTTTAAAATTAAATCAGCCATAATTTTGTTTAAGAAAAAAACTTGAGCATCATCACCTCCACCCAACTCACTACATAAATCAGATAAAAATATTACCGCATCTCTATCAGCTTGATTTTGATTTTCTTCTTCTTTCTTAATTTTTTCTAATTTGATCAAGATAGAGTCTTCTTTGGAGATTGTCACCTTAGGGAATTGAGTAGACCCTAACTCCTCTGCTTCTTCTTCAATTTGGGTATCTATTGGCGATTGTAGATTTTCTCTAACTGTCGAATCCAATGGTTCTATATTAGAGTTCGAAGGGCTAACCATAATTGAACTCTCATTGCTTATTCTAGGATGATAAGCCCATTTCGATGGTTGTATTAAACGAGAGTTGGGTGTGAAAATCGAATCTTGAGATAAGCCTATAGGTGTCAAAATCCTAAGATTATCGACTAAACCTGTGGAATCGTGTCTCTCCCTCCTTTCTTGTTTACATTCGAAACCAAATTTGTCTCTGCAATTTTCAGTTGAGGATGACAGCTAATTTCCACCACTTTCTTCCGGTCAAAAGATATGACCAACTTGTTGTACTCTTCCACTGAAATTCTGTCTTTTGGTGAGCATCGGAAATCCCATTCTATCGACAACAGAATTTGTCTACCGGCGATCTCCATTATCATTGCCGCCGGGATATTCTTCAGTTCTCCTGTATCATAGATTTTAATAAAAAAATTATGCGATCTTTGCAAGGTTTCTTTGCTAATCGCTGCTAGCCCTCCTAATTTGGTACCAATTAACTTTAAGTTTTCATAAGTCCAAAGATTAAATGGTAACCCTCTGATTTTTATCCATTTCTCACATAGGTATGAAGCTCTGATAGGATTATCTGATCTTCATCTTCTTGTAACTTTAGCTTAGCTACATCACCCGTCCATCTTTCCTACTTGCAAGAATAACCCTTTCTCTCTCCAAGTCCAGGGATTCCAAAGTTTCGTCCAGTCAGCAGCTTGAACTAAGAAAGTAGCAGTTTTATCAGAGATTTGTTCTAAGAGCATCTCCAATCATCGATCAAATTGACGATCAAAGATTACATTTGATTGATGATCGGTGAAAAACAGCCACAGCCGTGCGATTGTATTTGGGTTATAATCGTTGAAAATCACTGTTCAGGATTAAAAGAAGTCGCTGATCGTCGACTAAAAATTATAGTCGAGCGAAATTGTAACCTCTCGCTTGTGAACAGACGAAGGGCAAGCATCTCGCTTAAAAACACGGGCGAAGAGTTGACATTTCGCCAGCTCAAGCGTTATGCTAAACTTTCGCTCCACCAGACGAGTAACCAGAAGCTCGCCTACTCATAAGCGAATAGCAGAGACTTCGCCTAAAATTTTCGAACACGGGCGAGATGCTACCGAGTCGCTTGAAGTTGGGCGGCACTACAAGGAACCGCTTGGACCTGGGCGAGGCTCCAAAGCTTCGCTTGGAGTTGGACGAGACTCCAAGGCTTCGCTTGGAGTTGGGCGAGACCCCAAGGCCTCGCTCAGGTGTGACCGTTAATATGTTTGTTTCCGTTGATATGTTACCGTTGGCAGTTTAACGGCTATATATTTACCCTATATATATGGGATACTAAACCAATGGCATTTTACTAAACTCATACATTGTGTAGTTGAAAATTCTAAAGTTGGTTCTTATTTCATAAGTTTTGAAATCGGTTAGTAAAATGGCGCCATCAAAACCATGAGGTCCAAATTTTTCGTTTTTTGAAGATGTTACGATGTGTACGATTCATTTGTCTATTTCTCAAGATTGTAGCATTGGTACTGATCAATGTGAAGATAAATTATGGTCACGTATACTATGTCGGATGAAAGAAGCTATACCTTCTATGCCAGAACGTAGTTGGACCTCCCTTCAGAAACGCTTTCAAATTATAAGTAAGGATGTGGCGCTTATGTCTGCAAAGGAGGCTGAAGTCGAAAGGGAACATCATACTGGATGGGGCCCCGAAAATAAGGTAACAACTCGTTTAATTATGCTTATTACATTAATCTATATGATTGTATATCCTTTAACAACATTGAATTGAAACACCAGTTCGCAGAAGTACGTAGGCTTTTCAAGGAAGCAACTGGTCGAAGTTTTAAACATGAAGATTGCTACACAGTTATGTTAGATAATATTAAATATTCCAGAAGGTCGACATCTGTTTTCGATTCATCACAAGGAGAGTCTAATTACGACAACGAATCTCAGGACGTACAGGACACACCAGACTTAAGCCTTGATGGTCCCAGCGCCTATGAAGACCTTGGAGATATCCCCAACACATTAATCCTTCCAATAGGGAAAAAAGAGGCGAAACGACAGAAGACAAAAGGGAAAGCAAAATTTGCTGAACAACAGGAAATGATGCAAAATATTTATAGAGAGCAACAAAGCTTCAACGCCAAATGTACCGAACAAAAAGATATAAAGATGGCACAAAGAGAAGCTGAGTTTGCAGCAAAATTAGCTAATGATAAAGCAAAGTTTGAAGCTAAATTAGCTGATTCAAATGCAAAGTTTGCGGCAATACAAGCTAGGCAAGAAGCAGAAGAGGAATTCCGTATAATGACGATGGATATCTCCCAAATGGATGATGTATCAAGACAGTACATCGAACTGAGGAAGGGAGAAATTTTGAGGAAAAGATTAAACCAATCATAACGTCCGGATTATTATTTACCATTGTCATATTGAGTTTTAATTTTGATCAATTTATTTAGAATTTTCAGTATATTTTTTAACTAATAGATTATTATGTTTTTAACGACTCCTAATTTAAATTAAAAATTTAATTTAGAATTATTTTTTAAAATTACTTCTAATACTAGCTGGACTCGAAGAACAATTAAAATATAACGCGACTAATAAGTAAAGATAAGATAACTCTCGCTTTAACCACGGGTCCACTAACAACACATTTACCCCCAAAGCCCATATAAAAGTTCACTCTTCCCCAACAGATGACCATATATGTTCGATCAGGTCATTTCTCAAACGAACCCCAGTTTGTTTATCGAATACTGCACGTCTGCGTTGGTCCTTCACCATTCTAGAAAGTTGAGCAGTGTTGTCCCTTGAAATAATAACTGGAGCACCGTGGCTGCGTTGCTCATAGTCATGCGGCCAATCACCGGAAATACGTTCATCCTCCACTATCATATTATGTAGAATAATGACAGTTTTCATTATATACGCTAACACGTCCGGATTCCATATTCGTGCGGGTTGTTTGATGATTGCAAATTGATTTTGTAGTACCCCGAACCCCCGTTCTACATCTTTTCGACAACCTTCCTGCATCGCCGAAAATTTCTGTTTCTTTTGGGAGTCTGGATGTTTAATGGTAGTTACAATAGTTGTTGTCTCTGGGTATATTCCATCCCCAAGATAATACCCCATATTGTATTGATTTCCATTGACTGAAAAGTTTACTGCCGGTGCTTTACCGTTGATAATCTTTTTGAAGATATACGAACGGTTCATCACATTGATATCATTGTTTGAACCCGGCATACCAAAAAATACGTGCCAAAACCAAAGATCATACGACACAACTGCCTCAAGGATAATACTTTCGCTACCCTTGTAGGCGGTATAAGCACCGGATTCCGCCGAAGGGCTTTTGTCCCATTTCCAGTGCATGCAATCAACACTACCAAGCATCCCTGGAAATCCCCTTTTTTGGTTTTTAATAAAGAAGGAGTTCAACATCACGCTAAGTTGGTGTCCGTAAATATTCATCCTCGTACAATTGGAATATCACCCTGCAAAATCTACGAGTTGCTTCCAAAACCGTAGTTTCCCCAATACGTAAATACTCATCGATTGCATCGGCCGCACATCCGTAAGCTAACCTACGAATAGCTGCAGTAATTTTTTGGTGCGGGGTTAATCCTAGAACACCACAAGCATCTTTTTTTTCCACAAAATAACTATTTACCGCCACAACATCACCCAAAATACGGTTGAATAATTGTCGACGCATTCTGAATCTTCTTCGAAATACATTGGGCGGAAATGTCGGGTTGCTGCAGAAATAGTCTCTCCATAGACCTTTAGCACCTACATCAAGTTGTCTTGGTATTTTTGTACGTGTATGTGGAGGGTTCATAGTTGACAACATTAAACCAGCAGTAACTGCTAGGTTATTACTGTTCGCTTCAAGTGAACTTTCATCTGATGAGTAGTAACTTGTGTTATCATCATCGTTTAATGAACCAGAAGAAGAAGAAGTATAAGAAACATAGTGAGGAAAACTAGAAGAGGAACCATACTTGTCTATATGATTTACATAGTTTGCCATTTTGTTATGTGTTGGAATTTGTAAGGAGCCAGAGATGATGATAAAACTCGGTTTGTATTGATGGAGAAGCAAGTGTGGTTATTTATAATAAAAAAAAGAGAATTTTGAACACAAATATTATTTATCTTAGATATTTTATGTATCTTGACAAGGCAATGACATGAATTGACAATACACCGACCACATTTCAATGCAAAGATTTGTTTTCAGATTTTTCAGAGATATTTTATGTATCTTGACAAGGCAATGACATGAATCGACAATACACCGGCCACATTTCAATGCAAAGATTTATTTTCAGATTTGTCAAAGATATTTTATATAACTTGACAAGGCAATGTTATTAAATATATTATTATTCTCTATTTAATCCCAATACCTTCTTTGTTTACTTCATAACTTACCTACACCCATGTCAACATTTCATTCAGCCGAAGACTTGGTTATAACAAAATCCTGGTATTACGAAACCTTACGTGAAGATGTTATAGTCGGAATTGTTGATCCAGAAACTGTATGGGGGAGGATCCACAGACATTTTGGTGAGGAATATGGAAATTCAACCCAAAGATCTATTGTACAGATTTATGATAGATACCAAGTTATTCGAAAGGGAATAGCTGATTATGTATCTATACAACAACGGATCTTTAACTACACCCATTTAGGATTATCGATCCAACAATTTGTAAGTATCCATACCATTACAAAAGTTGTCTCCTCTATTATTAACAACAATTACAAATAATAAATTATTTAACTGTTTCTTCCCTTGTGTAGGAGGAAATTACTAAAATGCACTACTTTCAGGAAATGGGGGAAGAATTCATATTTGTAGCAAGCTATGAGTTCATGAAATCCAAAATGTAATCACAATTAACTCCTAAAATTATCAATTGAAGTTAAAGTTCAACGGTTCTTTATTTTTAGAGTTTCAATTTTTTTAATGCTAATGACCTCATAATATCCCCTGTATCGTCGTTAAATGAACAATAACTTAAGGTACTACAATACTTTTATTAAATCAAAAAAGACATACATGAAAGGGAAAGAAAAATAAACTACCGATACAGATAAATAAAGTAAGAAATAAACCTATTAGTGAAACCCTAAGGATTGGCTTGTCGGACGACGTTCACGAAGATCTGCCCTACTAGGTAGAAAGATCAACACAAAAGGGTTGAATTCATCCATTACCCTTAAGATCTCAAAATGAGGTTTGTACCGGAAATCACTTCGTTTCCATCTTGTCCATTCCTGTAGTGATCGAGCAACAACTTCATCATCAGTTTCATTCCTAAGACGAAATTCATTGACCCGAGCAGTTAAAGAAGAAAATTCTAATATTTCCTTAGTAATTTTCACATATCGACAAAAAAGGCATGCTCTGTTCCGGTTGTTGGGATTACCGGTTTCATTGCAAAAGTTTCCATGTGTGTGTTCCAACCATTCCATGGTCATACAACCATTGATATCACGTTCCTGACCCCTTGCTGGATAATGTAATACTATGTTTCGACATATGGATAAATCTTCATCTAAAGTAAAATTGGTTGCATTAAGGGTAAAATTTTCGTAACCCGACATTGAAAAATAAAATGTGGGAATAATGAAATGAGTTGTGTAGCTATTGAATGTTATTTATAGTAGTATAAGAAAAAAAAAATAGCCGTTATGCAAGGACAAAAAAACGGTAATAAAACGGTAACATAACGGTAACATAAGGGTAACATAACGGTAATAAAACGGTCATTTAAATTTTGTAATGAGCTGTAAAATTATCATACTACATAAACGGCGTACTAAAAAATAACATTTCATATAACCGTAAATCAACAATAAAAATAACCGAACACGTTCTTTTAACCGTCATTCGAAATTTTAATTTTTTGTTTTACCGGAGTTTGATCTTGGTGGAATAAATGGCGGGAAAGATGGTCTGACGTTTTGCGTTGGTCGAACTGTTGATGAAGATCCCGGAGGTGTGGTCATAGCATATGAGGCAAATCCAAGAGGTTGTTCTGCACGAAATTGGGTAAGCTGTCTGGTCAACAACGTATTTTGATCTTGTAGGAGGCTAATTTGAGTGGCTGTCTGACTCCGAAAATTGTTGAACTCAACTTCTTTGCGAATCAAGTAGTCCATCCGATCCTTAGTTTCAGCTAAGGTAAAATCACGCAACTCTTGCGTAAAATCTGCAAACTCTTGCACCTGGGATGAAAATAATTTAGAATAACCACAGAAGCATAAATGTGTAATATGTATTCAATTTTTCAAAACTTTGTTAAAAACTTATATATGGTAGTTGTTGAGGGGGAGGAATGGGCACATTGTCACGAGGCCGTGTGATGTTGTGTTTGATACGGTCACCTGCATAGCCATACGTTTCAACCTCCCAATCAACTTGCGCGACATATTTGTAGAGGTTGGTAACATGTCTCCAATATTCATAATAAACATCGTACTCCACGACACATACGTATTCACTAGCATTGACGTGAGAAATTACTGTCATGTCCTCAATCTCGTCGTCGGCGAAGTTGGAAATGCAAGCAGGGGGGTTTGCAGGAATACCCCAAGTTGGGTTGTTCTGCCTCCAACAACGATCTCCGAGATACATATTGTGCTTTATCCAAGAAAATGATAATAAATAAATACCTACCCATTCACAACAATACGAGTTGGGAAAAAAAGGAGTATGAGAAAAGGACTAGGAAACATACAGTTCCCAGCCAGGTGAATGTTATTCTTTTTCCAGAAAGTTCTATTGTTTTGCGGCCAATATCTTCTGGTATGTATTTAACTGCAGTAAGCCATGGTTGCCACGTCACGGCGACTACGGATAACTGGTTCAGTTTAGTCCTTGTCTTCACTATGTCAACACCCTTCTTTCGGGAGGCGACCCACCTACGACATCTAGGCCATTCATGTTCACTTTCAGCCGAAGGGATATTTGGACGACATATCCCCAGATATTCGTATCCCCAAAACTACAACAATTTTTTTTTCAAAATGATTTAACAACATAGCATTTAAATTTTAAGAAAATGAATTTTGAATAACGTTAAATAAATTACCTCTAAAATTTGGAACTCCCCGGATACTGATTTTTGTCCCCTAGAAGCCGTGGCAAGACCCGAATACAATTTTGAAAATGCAGGACCACCCCAGTCGTACTGATCAACTTCATTTAGATTATCAAAGGCATCCAACCATCCTGCATCAATGTAGGTTTTTGCATTTGGGAAAAAGAAATTCCCCAGAACATACATATAGAACGCCCTCGCTACTCTATCAGCAAGAACACTATCATCGTTCGCCGCGTGCAATGTATCTTTATCAAAATAGGTGGTCAAAAACTTGAGAGTGATGGCATCCGAAACCCACTGTTGGGGAACACCTTCTCTTTTGCATACCGCATTATCTTTCAGTTCAGGAAAGATATTGTCACGAACATACTCAAATTTGTACTTAGCTGGCTCATAAGGAACAGATCTCCCGACACCGATACTAAGCCCGGTCAACATAACCCAATCGAGGGGAGTGAACCCAAGCTCTCCAAAACAAAAGTGAAATGTGTTTGTAGTATCCCAAAACCGCTCGACAATATAATCAATAAGAGCGTGGGATGAATCTACTAAAGGTAGGGATAGTAATCTGCCCCAACCTCCCCTTTCTATTATATATTGGACCCTATTACACTCCTTAGTGATTTTCTTGTACATCTGTATAACTGATTTGAGAGAGCCACGATGGTCAAACCTGAAGTTGGCGTCGGAGGAATATGTAATATTTGTCGAAACGTGTTCCTCCGTATCTTCGACTACGTTATAGTGTTCCAACCCCGGAACATCTACCGACTCGGGGACCATGGATTCAGGTTCAGAATCCTCTGCGATTTTAGCTTTTTTGCTTTTCTTCTTTCTACCAACCCATCTCGAAACAACATTGCTAGATATCTGCCCAAACAAATAATAGAACATTGTCAATATATTCAGTAAATCACCACAATGCATAAATAATTAAAATTAATTTAACACCAACTAAACTTGTATGTAATTGTCTATTTCCATACACATTTGTACCAAGAATTATACATCAAACATTCGAAAAATACATACATCATTATCAAAATACAACAATCTCACCAATTATAACCAATCTCATTCAAATTACCCAATTGCAAATACTACCATACACATTTGTTTTTAAATTAAATCAAAATTAATTCCTTTAATTTCTACACAACATACTACATTCAACCAAAAATTAAACATAAACCCACTAAAATTAAACATGAGATATCTAGCAATTAACATGAGATGAAATCACAATAGACTAACTAAATAATATTAATAATATTTAACTTTGTCAGAGATATTTTGCTTTCCCTTGACAAGGCATTGTGATGAAATGATAATAGACTGACTACATAATAATTCAAAGATTGAATTTTAACTTTGTCAGAGATATTTTGCTTTCCCTAGACAAGCCATTGCGATAAAATGACTATACACTGAATTGACAATACAACGACTAGTTAATAATTCAAAGATTTTCTACTCAATTTGTCAGAGATATTTTATTTTACTTGACAAGGCATTGAGATGAATTGATAAATAACTTGCCAACTACATTTGGTATCCGTAGAAGTTAAAATTCATAAATAAATTAAAAGAACTAAAAAGGTTCAACACCATAAAGTTCAACACTTTGAAAGATAAAGGGACACACCATAAAGTTCAACACCATAACTAGCAAATTCAGTTTGTTCTAGCGATCTTAATTTTCACCAGAACAAAGGGTTGTTATCTCTTGTAGCACTATTCGAACTCTTTGTTGTTCTTCTATGCTCATCACCTCCCTAGACTCAATCGAGCGAGTCAGTCTCCTAACCAACAAATCGGTTCTATTCTTTATAGCTGACATTCGATTGTCAACCACTGATGGTTGAACTACCCTTTCCCCCAAATCAACCCCCCTTTTTGGATCAACTACTCCACCATCTTCAGGTTCTATCCTGATGAGCTGACTCAACCCATGTGGATGTCCTGGCACTCTAACTATTCGATACATATCATCGAAATTCATCTTCAGAATCTACATAAAATAGCAATTCGATACATATCGACAATTTAACCACAACCCAATTAAATTTAAACAACCAATTAATAATTTATATACAGGCAACAACAAATAATCATCAATAAAAGTATACCCAATTTATAATATTTATCATAAACCCTATGACAAAATACACAATTTCAAATATATCTATACACATTATTTTCAAAATTAAATCAAAATTAATTCCTTTGATTTCTACACAACATACTACATTCAACCAAAAATTAAACACAAACCCACTATAATTAAGCTAAAACAATTTCGTATTGTATGTTCAATTTAACAAAGGGAACAAATTTTGAAACCTAATTGATAACATGCACAAAAACCCTAAATAAATTCCCAATTTTATAATTAGAACACAAATTCATAATTCAATAATGGGTTTATGATATGGTAATTAAACAACATATACAACCAATTTAACTACAAAATCATCTAAATTAAATATCAAATTAAAACAATTAAATTCAATTTTGGTTTGCAGAAGATATACCTTGATTTCGCTTGGAATATGTTTGAGCGAAGTATGAAAATGGGAAACGAAGCTTTGGGTTCTCGTCAAATGATCGATTAGTTGGCAAAATGGGGGTGTGGGAGGGTTTCGGCTAGGAGTACATGAAGGCAACAGGAGGCGAGGCAGAAGATGAAAAAAAAAGAAGAGAAATTTAGGGTTTTAAAACGGTGAAATAGACAGGCGAGAGCTTGGAATCTCGCCTACATCACAGCGGGAATCCAGCATCTCGCCCGTCTATTTCCCCACACAAATGCTTCGCACGCTCAGTAGGCGAAACTCTAGTCTCTCGCCTCTATGCAAGCGGTACTCCAGCATCTCGCCCGGATCATTTTTCACACGATTTCTTCACACAATTCATGGACGAGATTTTGGAACTTCGCTTGTACAAGCGAGATACTGAGATATCGCTTGGGAAGTGGGCGAGGTGTTGGGATTTCGCCTGTATGTTTGTTTTGTAGGCGGTAGTCCACAATCTCGCTTGTACCAGGCGAACTGTTAGTATCTCGTCCGTCTTTCCAAGCGATATACTAGTACTTCGCTTACCCCCAAACGGTACTCTATGACCTCTCCTGATCATTCACCGTTGTTTTTGACCCAGATCAAAGATCAAATTTTTTGATCTTTGATCGATGGGTATAATCGTGTGATTGTGGATGCCCTAACTCGATGAAATCAACTCTTCCCATTTTTCTTTTAACCAACGCGCTACTTTGCTCCATTCTCGAATATTTGAAATTTCAACAACTGCATATCTCAACAGTCTGTTGTTCACTGAGACAGAATCCACTCTTGGAGAGGGCTTTGCAAATGCGA